>JAQGCE010000851.1:0-10440 GCA_034699185.1 Eupelops torulosus | reverse complement strand
ATTAAATTAATTACTTTATTGAATAATAATTAAACTCAGAATCTGTTGAATTGTAACCTAAATTATTGTGAAGTTTTCTTTTTTTTGAAGAATATCTTAATTTCAATTATATTTTCAGCAAAAGAATAAATGAAAACTTTTTTAATTGAAAATAATTTGAATTAATTGACAAAATATTTAGTTTTGATATTTTTCAAACTCAAAACTTTTATCGATAAAAAACGTTTGAATCGTATTTCCATTTCATTAGAAAAATATTTTATCGGAAAAAGCATCGAAAATCTGATGACTCCGACAAAAGTCAAAAGAATTTGAAATAAAAAGTCATTTTTGCGATTAAATAATGAGTTGAATAAAAAACGAGAATAAAATGCGATTACTTTGTATTAAAATTGTGATAAAAACCTTTTAAAAGAGATTTCTGATGAGGAAGTATTTGATTTTCATTTGATATTCGAGATTAGAATACATTTATATATTCGTTAATAAAATTTAATTTAATTTCAGTTAACATTTAGTCTTTTATTAGCGAATAAATAGTTTCAGTTTTATTGTATTGTAAACTGAAATAAATGTCTGAAAGCGAGCAAAGGTTTTATTGCTTTAAACTAAAGTTTTATCTAATCATCGAAACACTTAAATAATGATTATCTCAATTATATAACACATACTCCAAATGCAAACAATATCTGCCGAAAGGAGAATATAATACGAGAGGTATTTCTTTCTAAACAAGAAAAGCATTTCTCTATGAATTGGATTTCGAGATTCACTAAATCCTTGAGATTTAATGCTATCGGAGGGGAAATCATAAGAAAAATACTAAAACCCCTAAAAATAAATTTAAATTTAAATGTCGACTAAAAACAAGAATATTTGACAATAAATTTAAGTGAAAAAAGGGATTTTAAAAGCATTACTTAATTTATAATCAAACAAATGTTACATTTTGAAGGAAATCCTAACTAAATGTTGTTTAAGAGGCAGAATAGATATGAATCACATCGTATTTCAGGCCATTTGAATATTTTTAGTACAAACTCTCACTTAAATACTAAATAAATATGTCTTGAAATGAAAAATGAGTTCAATTTTTGCCACATTAATAGAGGAATAGCAATAAAAGTCAATTATAAATATATTTGTATTTATCGGCAATATTTGAGTTGTTCTCATTCCTTGAATTTAATTGTATGTCATTTGTCTTTTATAAGCTCTCACTAAAGCTGTCGTTCAATGATTGCAACATTGAGTGACTCTCATCAGCGATGAGTCTGACTGTCAGTGTTATGTCAGGAATTCAAGAATAAATTGTTTGCAGAATAAGACCACATTTGTTATGAGAACAACACATTTATTTCATTCAAATGTCGTTTGAGATTCACAACCAATAAATTATATGTGAATTTTAGTGCATTATTTGGGCGCAAACCTAATGTATTTGCTATTGTTTAGACCATTGATTGCCAAAGGGGTATACATTAAAAATATTCCATAGAATTCCACCAGACTAAAAAATTAGACAAATTTTTTGAAGCTTGATGAAAATATATCTGATATATTTGAAAATCTATTTAATTATTTGTAATTGAGTAAAGCATAAATCAATTGAAATTTTAACACTACTCATTTAATATACTTTGTTTTTTCCTGAATTTAGTTACATTTGATATACATTGATGTAATCCTTGGTAATATTTCATATAATTTGAATACAAAAAATGTTTGCAAATATTGCAATACTTAAACGAAAAATATTTGTTAAAAATAGAAGTAAAAACACTTTCTTTTTTAATCGCTTAATAAGTTTGAAATGATATCCAATTTCATGCAATCAGAAGAAGAATTTATAAACAATTTTTGCTAATAAACCAAATTCTTTGAAAGTTTTCTGAGTTCTCATTAAATTAATGTGTTTTGAAAGTTTGAAAACTTGCAAACAATATTTTGGTGGCTAACAGAGGATGTGCTCATCTCAATATCAGTCGAGTCAGTGCTTTGCATTCTTTTTGAGCTCAAAAACAAATGAAAAAAAAACATTTCACACAAAAGAGATGAAAAATTTCTTTGCAAATGAAGCCGGAGTTGAGCCGCCACTTTTGATTGATAGCCGGTGCCGTCAATCTTAATGTCGAGTTATCTTCTGGTCGTTAGTTTAGAGTCTTTTATACTAAAGCTTTCAGACCAAACATATATGTTAGAGGGTTTGCCATCAAAAAAGAAGTGAATGAGTAGTGAGTGATAGAGTGAGAGGAAGAGCTCCAACTACTAGAGAATAGAGACTAATAGTGGAAACCATCGAAACGACAAATACTATGTTATTCGGACTGTTATTTTTGGTGACTCTTTATATGATATATGAAGAGAAAAACAAGTATTACAGAAACTACAGCACATTCCTATGTTGGGAACCAAACATTGGTCTGGTCCTCTGTGTTAGCTAGAATGAAGAACTACTTATGAAACTCGAGACTTAGTGGTAGTACTTATGGTTAGGTCTTATACTTTATCGGACTAATTCATCAAACGTACAGCGAAAGTGAGCGCCGACACACAGACAGAGAGTCAGGTCTCGAATGCATGGTTTCTAACATTGACAATGAAGAATGGTTAATCTGATAGCAAAAGAAATGCTTGTAATGCAAGTGCACATCACATCCCATTCCAAAAGACGTTTTTTCAACGGAATCATCGCTCGTATGAAAGACAACTGCAATCAACTGAAGGCATAAAAACATCAAATTCTTTGTCACTAATGACTTAACGCACAAAAACAGTCGACAGACTGTTAGAAGAAAGACTCTATAAGAAGATTATCATTCATATGATGTGTCAGACATTTATTACATGAAATCCTTTTTTGTATTTTGAATAATAATCGAAATAAATTAAACCGAATTTAAAATTGAAGTGAAATTTAAATTCATAGTCAGACTCAGAGCTCTTCCAAAAAATGGTTGATTCGACGCAGAATTACAGAGAAATGCCGTCTAATTATTTAGTTATTAAAGTTATTTATAATAGAGTTGAAGTAAACCTGACTTTATTAATGATTATCCAAATGATTGAAGATATAATACATAAGATATACTAAATTAGTGTCGCATTAAAAACATTTAAAGAAAAATTTCTTTCCTTTCCTTAAATGCCGTCAAATATACTTCAATTTTTTCATATGCTTTCCATCACTTGGTATCGAACAGACTGTCGATTATAAACTGAAAATGAATACCAATTGATGACAATCTTTAAGATCAGAAGAAATTCAAAACATAGAGATAGGGAGAGAGAGTTGCAAAAAAATACAGACGTGTTTTGAAATATAAATTGCTTGCTTAAAATTTAAGTTATTTTTTAAAAAATTATTACAAAAGAAAATCAGTGAATGTGACTAAAAAATTATAAAAATTATTTGGTATCTACTGATGAGTGGTTAGCCTTCGAGGGATTTTCACAATAAATTTCATATGATATGTGTCCGCTCTATCTTATGGACAATCAGACGAGTCAACTGAAATCCGGAATCGGATCGCATTTGAGAGCATTGCGACCATCAGTGCCAGTGACTGATAAGGGGCCGACTTCCACAGGAGAGGAGGGAGACAATCATCTAATGAGATAAAATAAGATTCAACTAAAAAGATATAAGTGATTCCAATGAAGACGATATGATGGCGATATAAAGACGATGTTCTGTTAGTTCTTTAGTCGTGACATTCAGTTGTGAGGCAGTTGTGAGGCTGGCATTCATCGCGTCTTATATTCTGATGACTCGCTTTTTTTGCGCTTCACGTGAAATGTCACAAATGGTTTTCATATAAGTGACAAACATTTGATAAATACTTCATCAGAGAAAAAGCCGCCATAAAAGACAAACTGTTCTCTTCTGTGAAAAGACAAACTGAATCTTGTGCTTCATATCTCCCTTATCATTGAGTTTTTGCCTCTTTCTTGTTTAGTGTCTTAAACATAATCAGTGATGTCGAAAGTCCGAGGCTTAAAAGCAAATTTAGAGGAAAGGGAGTACTTGTTTCATTAACAATCATTTTTTAACTAGAAGAAAAATATTTGATAATAATTTGACAATTAATTTAGGTTTTATTGAATTTATTTCAACTGAATTTAGTTTTGAGTTTATAAGACTTCCCGTGACTCCAATTGTCCTTCACCCCTATGCACTTCTATGACTCTTTGGTTATACCAAGTTTTAACCTAAACACCCTTGCTCATCCCTGTTTATAATATATTTTAAGTTGATTTTATCGAATTAAACAAAAACTTGTTTTTTAGAAGTCTGTTAAAGAAAAAAGTTAAACAAATCTGTCGTATGTCTTATAAATGATTTCAATCATTCAGTTATTCTTATCGATAGCTTTTCAATTGGATTATTAAATGCAATAAAAACCAGGCATGCACAAGGTCCTCGATCTTAGGGGGGATAAATTCCCAAAATTTCAAAATTTAAAGGGGGTAGTTTTTAGTTCGATTTTAGTATTAAATATGGTAAAAATTGCCTCCAAAACAGAACGCGGCACCAAAATTTCCCGATGGGGGGGGGCCTACCAACTTTCGACTGTGGGAAGGGGGATATTCGGAAAATCCGCTCTCTTGTGCATTCCTGATAAAAACCAACAAATTTTTTTTTCGTCGAAATTGAAAAAAATTCTAACATTTAAGAGAAAATTCAAATATAAATGTCATAAAAATGTTTGTAACGAATATAAGTGTTTTAATGGCAATCAAATTATGGCTAAATTGAAATATTTTATTGAATTTATTAAACGCAAAAAGAATATTAGAAAAGATAAATTACTCGGGATATAAATGATAGAATAATTGGTCACTAAAATTGTATATATGTATAGAAAGAAGAAATTTAGTTCAGATTTATTATGGATTTCCATTAATATGGATTCGATGTAATAAAACAAACTATTCTTTTGAACTGATGTTTGCGATGCTTTGACCGCCAAATGTATTGCAACCGCAAACCGTTTACCATATAATTTATACGTTGTTTGTCTGAACCTTCACACCAGTAAACAGCTCTCTCTCTCTCTCTCTCTCTCTCTCTCTCTCTCTCTCTCTCTCTCTCTCTCTCGTAGTGACAGACAATGTGGTGGCCATAAAAATAATAAATTTGTGGCCAACACATAATCATATATCATATGTTGTGCTCTGCAATGGCTTTGATAAGCACTGTAAGGGAAAGCCTTATGATGTGATGGATACATTGATCGGCACAAACTGTTGTTCATTCGATAGTCTCAATTGGCTTTTCATAAAATGTTTGCTTTGATTTATTATTTGTAAATTTTTTGTTACTCAACATAAGAGAGAAAATAGAATTGATAATCATTTTTTACTTTTTTTGACTAGCTCAAAATGCGAGACGGAAAAGCATTGAAATAGAAGGCCTTTCTTATAAACCATAAAAACATTATGACATTCATATGAGAGTATAAATAATTAATTTTTTGCAACAATACTTAAAAAATGAAAGTAAAAATTAAAGCCTATTCTTCTGCATATCATTTGACAGCTTTTTTTCATTTCCTCGCTTCAAATGAAAAGTCATTTTTCAATATCAAAAAAAAGCAAAACTATGGGTAAGGAATCGATTGAATTTATGCTGAAGTCTAAACTGATTGCCCCTTCGAGAACAACAATCAGAGCTGAGAACAGGACAAGTCTTATAAGGAAAGTATTTGTCTGCTGAGAATAATGGACTGAAGAATATGATGGTATTGCAAATAAAGTCATTTATCATTCCTTATGGGTTAGAGCTCTACCCGAAGAAAAGCGATTGACACACAAAAGTAATAAATCGTTAGTTTTATTGGACTGAAAGATGGTGTGCTCTGGTCTGGAAGAAAAATATAGCATAATAATAAATTGTACTAACACTGCAAAGCCATAAGCTATACAATACTCAAAGCCATCAACAAATGTCACTAAAATTAACTGAAAAATTTCAGATTCGTCTAAAAATCTCTAATCGTATGACCTATCCATTAACCCCATCCCTTCCTTCTTAAAAATCGATGGGAACTCTAATCGAATGACATTCAAATGACTTTTCATATAAATTGTATGTTTTCTATCTATTAATATAATAATTAATACATTGAAAAGTATTTTGGATTCAATCAAAATCAGTGATTATTCATAATTTTATTGAAAAATAGACATATTTTTAATTTCAAATCAAATGATATTTTGTCAACCATTTGATTAAACATTACTCCAATGTTTGCATTAATAGGATATAAGATTTCAAAACGAGAATCAATAGAGTAATCAAGACTTCAAAAGTAAAACAGAAATGTTTTGAATTAATGTCATATCAATCTCTTAATAATTTCTAAAATAGTTTTTTTGTTAAATATTTTGAGAGAAACAGAACTTAAAACTATAAAAATGTTTGATTCAAGGCTTATATATTTGAATAATGGGTTCTTTTATTCTTGTTATTCCACTTTTTAATCAAAAGACATGTTTGTATTTTTCTTTATTCCGACTGTTATTTCAAACAAATTTTTAATTAAACATAACTTAACGACAGATAATCAATGACTTCTTCTTCAGTAATTTCAGTGACAAAAGGAGTGCTTGTCTTAAGACTAAAGTTATTAATAGATAAGCGTTAAAATTGAAATCAAGAAAAATATTTCCAATCAAAATAGTGTTATGCATGTTATTGAAGTTTACCAGATGGTTGTGCTCTTGACTCACAATCACATCAATTGTTCACAAATAATAAATTGAACGAAAAATTTTTATTGAATGGATTGACAGCTCAAGACTCCAATGAATCGATTGATTGTAATTTTTATTTATGTTTTAATGGATGGGAAAATAGTCAGAGATATAGTCATTTTAAAACCAATGAAATGTAGAGCACAGATACCATTCCTGGAAAAAAAACTTTTATTACAGAATTGTGTCGCAAATTATGTGAGCCTTAAATAATTCGTTAGGCTTTGGATTTAGAGTGGGTTTGGGTTGAAATCACACCAAAACATTACTCTCTCCCAAAATGCCTAATCATTTAAAAACATCTAGATACTATTATGGTTAGTTTAGATAATGTTTTCTTTGTTATAATCAGTTAAGTGTTTAATTAAAATATTTGAGATATGAAATGATAAAATATAAAAGAATAAACTTTGCAAGAGTATAGATATTAATCTTGAGTAAACTTAGAAATAATGATCTGGATATGCATTCTGGGAACAGGCATTTGTGTGCAGACTAGTGGTGTTATGAGGCGCATAATTTGCTAACTATCAGAGATTGAAATCATTGCTATAATACGTGACAACGCTTTCGACCGATTCATTCGGTAGACTCCTTAATGCCAACATTGAAGACATTGATTGCCAACACTTGACATGTGATTGGCCACTACTGACACCAATATATATTGTCTTTTGCTGATAATAACACTTTACTATTGTATCGCTTCTAATAAGAGTCAAATATACAGACAATAAATATGTGATTAAACTATAGAGAAATAGGAAGAGAGAGAGGAAAACATTGAGAACAGTCTGTCCCTTGCCTTCTATTCGCTGTTTGTGAAGAGGCCTAAGAGTGCTCTAGTACTCTAGGCTGGTGCTGTCCGCTATCATATTGGTTGGCATACGGTATGTGTGTCTGAAGCGGATGTGATATTAAGTAAACACTGAATGAACGAAACACTCTTTGATAGAGTGTTAAGTCGGAAGAGTAGGCATTCATTTATGCCTTCTCTTTACATAAGACATATTGAGGTACGAATAAAAGTGCCGGTGCTCTTAGTTGTGCTCATTTAATATACAGAGCCAATAATTGTTGGGTCTGGTTCTGTCGGAACTGTTGTAGTCGGGGCTCTGTTTTGTTTACAGTTAATACCCGTATTGTAAACTGAATTATTGAAATCTAAGGCTTAGTTTGCGATTCGCCAATCATTTCATGCATTCATTGGCCAAATGCTAAACACATTCATACAAATCATTTGATATGAAATTTGTTTTAATTTGAAATGATTTGAAATGAAACAGAAAACTATTGACTTTCCTAAAAGACTTTAAAAAATAAAAATTCTTTAAACACTTTATCAGGAATTTTATGACAAGAACTTAAAAACAAAGTAATGAATAATATTTTCGTGAATAGAATCGTTTCAAAGTTTAAAGCTATTCATAATAGTTATTAAATTTGAATTTTTCAGTTTTTTAGCTGAATTTCAAGAATTCATTAGAAATAACATGATTTTAAATGAAATCCTTATTCAAAATGGAAATGTGTACTGGTTTTAAAGTTAAGGATAAAACTAATGAAAAATTCATTCCATTACTCATTGAATGTAATTGTTTTATGACATCCAAAAGTCTAATAATATTTATTATATTTTAGCACAAAATTCAATATAAAATTGAAATAATAGAGCAATTATTTGCGTGCATTTCCACCATAACATCAAATATAATTTCAAAACTATTATTAAACAAATTTAATGACTTCAATAAAAAAATATATTTATAGCCTTACTATAAGTGAAACCATAAGTATATGCCATGAGTTTTAAATTAATTTTTTTTTCAGTCAATAACTATTCATTCTTTTGAACGAAGAATTTGACTAAAAAACTAATTAGTCATTCATTGAAATTCATTTGCATTTTTATAAAGTTTTCTATCAATTAATAAATATTTTATGACTAAAACTATATAATTATCAACACTTATATTTTTTCAACTATTTAAATTATAGTGTATACTACCGGTCCGTTTTCTTGCTTTAATTTATTGAAGGATCGCACAATGATAAGGAAAGGCACATTCAATTTGTAATGAAAACAATGACCAATAATTCATTGAGTGGCAAATTATTAACAATATTTAAATATGAATATAATTGTGTCGGGTTTTAAAAATTGAAAAAGAAAGCTTAAAATAGAATTAAACGACCTTGTTTATTCTTTCAATGTTATTAATTAATATTTTAAATGGATTTTCATTTGAAGATATTTTTTTGATAAAATTCTTGAAATAACAAATTTTTTGATTAATTAGTGAAAAATTAAGAAATATACCATAATTTATACCATATACCAATTAATATATATTAGAAAAATATTTGTGATATAAATATTGATCAAATAATTCATTAATTTAAAGGCTTTTCATTATAAAAATAAAATCACTAATTAAAGGGTGAATTATAATCTTTTTGACGGAATTTATATTAAAATGCATTAAAAATCAAATTAATCGAGAATTTGATAAAAAATTGATAAAAAGTAAATATTTTGTGGAAAAAAATAAAATATTTTAAATCCCTATCAATAAACTAAACAAATTTTAGTGGTGAGATAGCCAAGCATCACAGGAAAGTGTAAAATGACCCATGAAAATATTTACCAAAGCCAATTAAATTACAACTAAAAGAAAAGATTTTTTAAAATTCAGCTAAATTCCCTTGGCTATTACTGTTTGAGAGATAAAATAATAAAATAAAATTATTTATTCAATAAATGTTGATTTAGAAATTTGTAACTAAACTATATTTTTTTGTTATTAATTTTCAATATTTTGGCGAATGATTTATATATTAATTAAAAAAATTCAGTTTTAATGTTTAGTTGGGCTAAAAATTAATGTTAAATCAGTGATGCGGAAGGGGGGATATAGCCTAAATATCCCCCCTAATTTTTTGGTCTGGAGATACACCTCCCTAGTTTCGGTTTAAAACTACCCCCACCCTAGAAAATTTTGGTAGGAAAAGCTTGTAAAAAGTGCAAACTGTACTAAAAAAGGTCGACAAAAATTTTCAGAAAGTTTAACATTACGTCTATGGAAAACCGCACTAGGTCTGTGAAGTTTTTCAAAATTAGGCTATATCCCTATTTTCAAAATTTTTGGAACCCCCTATTTCGAGGAGCTTCCGCATCACTGATGTTAAATATATATATATATATATATTTAAATTTAAATTTATAACATATAACAAATTTTGTGTTACTTAACAGCTAGAATTAATGTAGAAAACCCCAAAGAATATAATTTTAGCTCTTAATTACTGTATTAAACCTTGAATATTATAAATGAAATTTTTCCAAAGAGAAAGTTAACTAACCTAGCTTAATATTGAGTTAGCAACGATTCTGTCAAACATTCATTCATTACATGTCAAAAGCGACAACTTTTTTACAGTTATTTTATTATTTATTTTATATAATATTAATAATAAAATTCAATGTAAAAAATGAAATAAAATTTATGTCTCGAATAAAAAATATGAAAAAATGGTGAACATAAAAATGCAAATGACATGAGTGGCAGATCGTTTTCAAGATTTTTATGGCTTCTCGAGCACAAACTCTATTGATATCATTCTCTCTCTCTCTCTCTCTCTCTCTCTCACCCACACACACACACACACACACACACACAC
>JAQGCE010000850.1:0-10444 GCA_034699185.1 Eupelops torulosus | reverse complement strand
TAAACATAGGTTTGGTTTAATTCAATGCTATGTATTATAGATATAATCGATTGAAGCAAAGAATTACTGTTTTGGATGTCATTTGCGAACAGTTCAATGAGTCAAAGAGAGGGGACATTCAGCCGAAACTATGCTCTGGCGGGTAACGGATGGTTACACGCAATACTTCCCAAGAATAGATCAAAGATAACAACACAATTGAAGACAACGACAGCCAAAAAAATAATGCAATTGTTATCAAACGTCAAACTCATCGGTCAAACAATTGCTGTTATTTTCAATTTGATAATAAACTTTTCAACTGATTATCAACTCAATGGTTGGGGAAATCCTATCCCTTCCAATGAATTGGTTCACTATTCAACTCTTCCTCTAAGTTTTTGAACATTATATCCAAAGTTAGTGACAATAAATGTTCAGTCAATCAAATCCTATCCTAAACTGTGTCAACGCTTTACTCTTTTAACATAAATTTGTATTTTAAAATTTTGAAATTGTTTTTCACATTTTCCAGTTATTAAACTTGCAATTAATTGATAGATAGAGGAGTTTAAAAAATAAGTCTAAAATTATTAGCGATTTATTGACAACATTTCAGTCAACAAAACATAGAATTAGTGTTCAGTCGATTAATTCAGAGACAATTTGTTTACTTTTCTTCAATTTTTTGTGTTTAAAAAGCAAACAATGAGTTTCAGTAAAATGTAGTTAAACATAGATTTTAGAATTGAGTAAAAAAATAACCTAGAATATAGACATTGCTTTAATTAACAAGTCAATTCTTGTTTGAAGCTAACATTTCAAGAAATTGTCTGCAAATTATAGATTATTAAAAAAAATTGATTCAACTTTGATTCAGTAGTATTTTTCGTTATATTTAACACTATTATTTAGTTCAGCATGGTCAAACTTTAGAACTCTATTATAAATCATTTAAATTGGAAAAAAATGAACAAAAAAAAGCTAACCTGTTCAAATATTGTTGTTGTTTCTATTTAAATTAATTGAAATCTAATTGTTATTAATCAATGTCATTGACTGAACAAAACAATAAAAATGAAAGTTCATTGACAATATTGACCGTCAATTTAGTAAAGAAGGAACGCCCTCTTTTTATAGCAAGATCACTTTAGTTCAGCTCAGGATTTAATTCAATAATTAACTTGTAATTAATCACAAATCTTACCCAAACTATTATTATTATTATTTAAAGCAATTTTGAGTTCATTTGAGTTTATTATCAAAAAATTCATTAATTATTTTATCCATAAATTGATTATTATTTTTAATCAATCTTTGAAATCCTTGTGAAGAGAAAGTGAAATTTGAAAGATTATTTTCAGAAACATTATAATTAGAAGAATTAAAACTAAAACCTTAATAGAAATTATGAAAATATTTTCACCAAAATTTAGTTTTTATGTAAAAAGTCTTTTGTTTTATTTTCAAACATTTTTTATGCGTTAAAACATTTAATGGATTTTCAAGAAAACAATTTTTGATAAACTATTCATTAACTCTGAAACTCAGGTGTTTTTTGGCGTCGAAAATGAAAAATATTTGCCCCTAAAGTATAATAAACTCATTTTGTTTTCCAAACTAATAGATTGAAAGTCACTTAAAAAGAAAGAATTGAAAATCAAATCTCTGGTGAATTCATTTTATTCTCGTTTTTTCGTTTGTTTCGGCGAAAAATCGTGTCATTCATTGAATAATATTGTGATTTAACGGCTCAACAGTTAAAACTCTGAACGAGTAATAAATCATTTTCTCTTCTTAGCCACTAATGTCTATTAGACATTGGATTTCATATCTTTTTCTCTATTGATTCAAATCAAAGCCTTAACAGAGATGCTCAGCGAATCTAAACCAAGACCCTATGTTTTATCATTTAGTACAATTTAAAGAAAACTTACCCACTTATGGATTGAGATTAAACAAGTATGAATTTTTGTCTTCTATTAACCAGTATACATTTTTAATAAAAATATTCTTTTGATGTCAAATACATTGCACATCACTGAAGAGAGAAATAAGATTTATAATAAAAGTAATTTTTCTGATGTCTTTCTCCATTTTTCAGAGGGAAACCTATTCCTCTCCCAAAAGGCATCGACAGATAGCTTTGAATAACGAGAAAAAATTCTTTAATTTTAATGTCTGTCCCAACAAAATGAATGATGACTTTGAGAGCTGTGCTCTAATAGCGATCATTAAATGAATGCAATTTTGCAGAACCACAACATCACTGCTCTATTACTGTCCCCCTCTTAATACCAGTGCCATTTTCGATGACGGCATTAGAAAATGTGTTAAACATTTGCTATAATATCGATAAATATTTTTAGCCTCTAATGAATTGAATGTCAGACAGGCATCAAATGTTGAATTTTTGGCCCTAATGTTCATCACTGAAGTTGAGACCAATTATTTTCCTTTCATTTAATTGGAATTCATTTTATAGTTTCTTTCAAATTATTATTACTTTTAGCCGAAAACTTTCAAAAGATTTCGTGATATTAATCATTAGTTTTTTTTCTCGTTTTCGGTTTTTCCTAATATAAAGTCATTATTTGCACACATTTTTCGTTAAAACGAATGGTTAGGAATTAATTTGAATTAAAACCGAATAAAAGCCACTTATTGTGAAACCAAGTTATCAAATAATACTTCAAAATGAAAATACTTTTAAATCAAATGAAATTTCTAGAATTTTTAAATAAGAATAAAAAATTATTCCTAATTATTCAGTCTTTAAGTGAGTAAGTACAAATTAAATTTAATAACAGAATATTTAGATTTTTCCAATCGCCAAACCTTTTGAAATGCTGATCTTGGACATACATAATCCAATTACATGTTTTAAGAATGTTTCTTTAACACCTAACGTCATAACCAAGGTAGAAAGTGAGATATTCTCAAAATACATAACGACAAAAGACAAAAAAGTTATGTTAAGACAAAAATAATCTTGAAAATTTCAAATTAAATTGTTCACGTTTGATTTTATCTGAAACAATGATTTATTGAATCTAGCAATCATTTAATTTAAATCTCATGATGACAATTTTCAAATTTTAATCTAGATTAATTTTCCAAAATCAATAATTTTACCCTTGGATGTGTCTTCCATGTGGGGTACTAGATAAATGAAAAGTGAATTATTGTCTAATGTATTTGGGAGGCACCAGGCATTTTTTCTTTTAATCAGCAATTCAAAATCAGAGCTAATTTTTGGGCAAATATTTTACTAAAAAATTCCATATTTGAGATGATTTTAAACAATTGTGTCATAAATACAGTGAAAACAAATATCTTTTGTGATAAATGAAATGATTTTAGTATTAAACTGATTGGGCGTTGTTTTTATTACACGAATTGCTCTCATATTTTGATTGATTCTTCTCTCGATTCAAACTTTAATCCCAACTCAAAAATATTTTAATTTGTGTATCGATTCTTAATAAATGTTTTGATAATTCAATTTTTCAAATCGACCTCACATTTGAAGGAACTCCTCAAACGGCTGACTAATCAAATGAAAAGGCCATAAATCATACAAAACTTATTCAGATTTTTATGAAAAGATGAACTCATTTCACAGAATTTTTTAAATCGAAAACTTTTACACAAATTTTGTTTAAATTATTGCAAATAAAACAGAAATTTCTGAACAATTTGTCAAAAATATTTTGAATAATTTCCATAATTATCAGAATATTAGCCCAGTATTGAGCTTATGATAGCCTCAAGACTTTTATTTACTCCAAGACATTAATAAAGATATTTTGTGGTTAAAAACATTTGACACAAAGATCTGGTTTGAGATAAAACTTGTCTTCAATACAAAAACCAAGTATTTTATGACACAATGAGTGCATAACAAAAAAGATTAAATCCTTTTATCCCTTTTTCCGCATAATATAAAAACTCATCGAAGAAAAAATTGGTTAAAAACGACATAATCTTGATAAAAATTCATAGCATGTAATGGATGTTTTTGGCAATACATTTACTCATCAGATGAATAACAATTCGAAGTCATTCCTCTCAATGGGTGTGCTATTTGTGCGATTATCCATGAAGTTCATTGATTAACATAAACCTAAATTTGGGTTTATTCTCACAATTATTCAAATATGAAAGTTGACAATAGCTCTGTTTGAATGGAGCACATCCTCATAAGTTAATAAATCAATGTTTCGACAAATCAATGATGACATCCATTTCCTGATTTGTGTGAATAAAATGTATATTAATTTTTCGTCAAAAATGTTTCGTTAAATAAATTACATATTTTATCAAAAATTTGAATAAAAATTTGTTTATTTGAATAAAAATTCAGTTCTCATTAAATTAAAGTTCAATTTAAAATCAAAGACTTTCCGATAAAATCAATAGTTTATCAAATGTTACATGATCATTAGTTTATTGAAGTAATTTCCACTTAATTAATTGCTATTCATTAAGATATTGGTCTTAAAAAATAATGTTAAATACGTAATGAATGTTAAGAATTATATCTGATTGGAGTCAATGTTTTGAGAAACATCTTAAGACTGTTGTGAACTTTTCAAAAGTCCTTGCAATCAGTTTAAAATGAATTACAAAGATTATACACTTCACTGAATTACGAAATACAAAATTTATTGATTTTGATTAGTCCTCAGATATTAGGCAAACATTTAAACTCATTATACAAATGATTGAATATGAGGTGAAAAAAATCAAAATATTTTTCTATAAGAGTGTTGTTTAGAGGGAAAGGCTCTTTTAAACGGCACTAATTGGTCAAATTAAAATGATGACCACTTCAGGGCATAATTGAAGATAGTTATAAATACATAATTGACATTCCAGTGAGCAAGGAGTAACCTTTTTTCAATCGCAAAAAATACAAATCAATGATAATTAATCACTTTATTTAAATTTTGTTCTTGTTCAATTTATTTAACCGCTTGTCCGTATCATTTTGACTTTGTGAGGCAGGCCACCTTCTAAGACGAACATTTAATGATGAGCAAAGGGCTGCCCGACTAAATCCAAATTTATAACTAGTTTTGCATTAATTTTAATTATTTTAAAACATTTTTTGACGTCAATTGTCTTCAAACGATGGCAATAATGAGGAAAAGTTTAGACAGAAGTGACGGATATATTTGGTGGGAATGGCATCAAAATTTAAACTTAAGCTCAATTAGTATTTTAACATTCAATCAAATAAACGTTTATTAATATTAGTTAATAGAAAGACATGTTTTAATAAATGCAGGTTTTATTCGAAATACTTTGAATTTTGTTCAGTTAAAGTCACAGTCCTGTGCCGTTTCACTGAACTTATCGGTAGAGCTGCCCAAAGAAGTTAGCTTTTGCTTCAGGTTTTCAATGATAGAGGTGTCCAGGGTTGAAATGTTTTTATTCCTGCCTAAAATCCATGCGTATTCTAAATGAGATCAATGGATGGGTGAAACAAATTTCGCAAAATATCATTAAATAAAATACCGTTTCTTATGGGAAGATAAGACATATGAGAACAGGAGTAGACCAGAGAATAATTGTCATAATCAGTGTCTAATACCCAATAGGGGCCACCATTTGCTATAATAGATCAAGATAAGTCATTGAAGATTTCTTTAAATTATGGCTTACATGAGCCAAATGTCCCGAAATAAACCGTCAAATTAGATGGATTTTGGGGATCAGCCGTTGCTCTTCCATTTGCTCTCAATGCGTATTCGCCACTTCATAATAAGAAATAAATTGTGAAGGATCAATTTGAAATATCAGTAAAATACATGATTGTATATCCAGTGTTGGTCACATTAACCGTTCCGTCTGTGTTGAGGGCATACTCTGCGGTCACACACTTTTGAAAGGTTTCAAAAATAAACGGATATCTTTCCAATTCAAACCACTTTCCCATATACTGGATGCAAACTAATTAACTACCATGATCAAAATTAATTAAATTTTACTTTTGTCACATCAAATGGACTGACAGTTTGAACGGCCGGACAGTCCTCCGATTGAATACCTAAAAAGAAAAGACACAAAATCAACAAAAGTCTTAACATTTTTTTCAAAAACTCAATTTTATACAAAAAAGTAATAAAATATCCAATGATTTGACAAAATAATCACTTTTTCTCTTAAAATGCGAATTCATATAAACTCTGATAATCATTGAGAGTAACCTTCAAATAAATAAACAATCAATCAATTAATTGTTTATTCAAATGAATTATCAATAATTAAGTACAGTGTGGCCTTTATTTTGTTATGTGCAAGGTGCCAAAAAGAATGACCTAACAACAAGAAGAAATGCTGACACCAGTAATTAAGATCAACTCTATGAGGAACCAATTAAATAACCCATCAACAATTCGGGATTAGAACAATACAAAGACTAACAAAATAGTCGAATAGTTTGAATTTGATGTCAAATAACAAGATATTTGACAACTAAATTGACTGTCTCAAATAATAAACAAAATAAATTCACAAATTGTCTTTACTTTTTTGGATTATTTGATTGATTAACTCATTGTTTTTTATTAGTTAAAGGTTGCCTGTTTGATTTAAATCTATTATTTAGACTAGAAACTTTTGGGAATTTGGTTCGATAAACATCACTGATTTTCATTATTTTATTTAGAAATACATAAATAATCACAAAATGTTTTTATCAATACTTATATAATTTATTTGCTTTTGAATTAATGTTTACTTTATATACAAATTTTTCAATTATAATTTGATGCTTGAGCAAGGTAAGTCACTTCAACATAAAAATTATTCCAAAATAAAATTAAGTGGATAGTTTTAAAAAAAATCAATATTAAATTTCAAAGTTTATTTAACTGTTTTGAAGGCTTTTTCTCAACATTTTATTAAAACTTTCTTTTGAAGTAAGCATTTGTTTGAGATTTAAGATAGTATTCGAGTCAATGCTCCAAATGTTTGTTGTGTTATCTGTCCCTAAAATTGAGGCGCCTTCTCATTACGATAAAGAAGCAAGTTCACCATGTCTACCATATCTATAAAGGTCAAAATGACCTCCATACCATCAATAAACCAGCAAAAAATTGTTTTATCTAAAATTTTCGAGCGATTATTTTTCTTAATTTCATAAATGGTTAGAAATTGATAAAAACTTTTATTGATCAATTAAAAATTTACATGAATTATTCAAGGTTATTTTCAATTATTACAGTCCTGAGTGGTTGGTCTAAACTTATTGGTATCACTTCCCAAATCTTTTAACTTTTGTTTGAGGATCGGGATTATCGCCGATAATTTCAAAATATCTTTATTTCGGCCTAAAATCCACGCATTTTCTAAAATTATTGACCAAAACATTAATTTAATGAAATTTTTATATTTTAATTAAGAATTTAATAAATTAATTAATACCTTGTTTTGTATTTATTCCAAAGATAGGTGTAATTGCGCAGGAATAAATCAAAGTATAACTGATGTAATCGGTTTCCAGAACCCAATAACGGCCCCCACTCACTGATTATAATTAAAGTTTAGACATTAGAACTTATTGTATATTTTTTAACAAAAAACTGACAGAAACCAGGACCAAATTTGACAGTGAAGTTTCCTGGAATATTCGGATTTTCAGTCGCCGTTCCATTGATGCTGATAGCTGTCAGAATGCTTGTCTGTCCACTAGTCTGTTCACTAAATAAAAAGAAATGAGTAAGCCAATGATTGAATTTAATTGTTTGAATTTACTTACATATATCCTTTGTTTGTCACATTAACTGTTCCGTCGGCGTTAAGGGCGTAATCAGCAGTTACGCACTTTTGAAAGGCTTCAAAAATAAGCGGATATTTTGTCAATTCATACCACTTTCCCATATACTGAATCAAATTTAATTGTATAAACAATCCTTTTTAAAATAATTAATGAATATTTTACCGCGGTTGCATTAAAAGGATTCTTGGTTATAATGTTGGTGGGACATCTGTGTGAGTGAGTTGGGTTAGTTTGTACGCTACAAAAGTAAAGACATAAAAACACCGAAAGTTTCAATAGGTTTTCCATTATTTTTATTGATTTTAAATTCAATGTCTTATGTATTCAAAATTGAAACTAATAAATGATTTTTTTCAAAAATTGGAACTCAATATATAAGGAATTCCTTCTAAAGTTTAGAATCTAAACGAAGGCATCCCTTCGATTTTATTATCAGAAGGGCTAACCTTCAAAACACTTTAGGAACAACCAATTAATTGTATGAAATAATTTAGTCTGCAAGGAACCTAAGATTGTCCTTGTTATATTTTGCTATTATTTGCAGTCCTATCTCTTTGTCCTTATAACACTTTAGTCCTCACAGCGTTTTGTCCTCATTTGGTCCTTAAAGACATCTTGTCCCTGGAGACGCCTTGTCCATTGAGACATCCTGCCCATGGAAACACTTGTTTGAGGACATTTTTGTTGATTCTAATAAATGAAATATTTGAAAAAAAAGTAAAATTGAAAAAATTGTTTCAAAATCAGATAATTTTTACACATTATATAAAATTAATAGAATAATACCTGAAATACTATTTGGTTATAAAAAAAAAAACATTTCTTTATCGGATATTAATTTTAAAATTCAAAAAACAATTTTTGATCTCTTGATTGACTGCAAAGTAAGAGCTATAGATATTATATTTTTAGACTTAAGTCATGCTTTTGATAACGTTTTTACAAAAAAAACTTCAGAAAATTAAATTCTATGGGATTTTTGGGCAAATGTTTGACATTTAAGAAAATATTTTCAAAAATAGGAAACAAACTGAAAAATATAACACATTCTCTTCCAAATTGATTCAGAAATCAGGAGTAATGCAAAGAGGAGTTTATAGTCCTATTTTATTTAACCTCTATATTGCAGACATATATCAAGGTATTGATTCATTTATGTGTAAGTTTGCGGACGATATCTATATTTTGAGACTAATTTACTCAATAAACGAATTCAATTGAAATCAAATCAAAGATTAAAATGTTTACTCAATTGTTTTTCTTTAAATACATTCGACTCCTGGCTGTCGTCGTTACAGAAATGAGTATAAGATTGAGTCAAAGGTATTTCAAATAAAAGGAATATCGAAAGGAACGGAAAAGTATTATTAATACTTAAAATATGACTGGATCATAGTAGATGTGGCACAGGATGAGCAAGGTGTCTTTCCTGACTCATGCCCTTCATAATGGAATTTTATGTAGAGTTTCAACAAATTATAAAAACAGACGATTTTATCTCTGCCTAAAAAATGTTCAATAATTTATCTAAAAATATAGTAATTGAAAAAAGTTTGACTTATTTTAATAATCATTTAATTATATTTTTATGGTTTAATGTTTAAATTTTAAATGATTTTTCAAAACAAGTTTTTATTTAATAAAGTTGTTATTATTATTGTCTACCATATCTATAAAGGTCAAAATGACCTACCAACAATAAACCAATAACAATTGTTTTATCTAAAATTTTTGAGCGATTATTTTAAACAATTTCATAAATGGTTAGAAATTGATAAAAACTTTTATTGATTAATTAAAAATTTACATGAATTATACAAGTTTATTTTCAATTACAGTTCTGAGTGGTTGAGACTAACTGAGTGGTATCACATCCTAAATTTTGTAATTTTTCTTTGAGGGAATCCAATGTCGCCGGATTAATATTTGTATTTCGGCTAAAAATCCAGGCACTTTCTAAAATTATTGACCAAAACATTAATTGATAAAAATATATATTTTAATTAAGTATTTAAATAAATTAATTAATACCATGTTTTGTAATTATCGTTCCAAGGATAGTTACAGTAGTTGTTTCATAGCAGGTATACACCAAAGAATAATTATCGTAATCAGTGTTAAAAACCCAATAACGGCCCCCAGTGGCTGATTATAATTAAAGTTTAAATATTAGAACTTATTGTATATTTCTTAACAAACAAAAAAACTTACCAGCACCAATTGTGATAGTGAAGTTTCCTGGAATATTTGGATTTTGAACTGCAGTTCCAATGACGCTTAAAGGTAACTTGAGACTAAATAAAAAATGAGTAAGCCAATGATATGATTTTTTGAATTTACTCACATAACAATACGTCCCGTGTTATTCACATTAACTGTTCCGTCGGCGTTAGGGGCTAAATCTTGAGTTATGCATATTAGACCCGACTCGTAAGGAGTCGGTAATTTTGTTATTTCATACCAGTGTCCTATATACTGAATCAAATTTAATTGTATAAACAATCCTTGTTAAAATAATTAATGAATATTTTACCTTGGCTCCATCAAAAGGATTCATAGTTGTGATGTTGGTGTAGCATGCCTTATTAATTGTATCGAGAGTTTGTACGCTACAAAAGTAAAGACATAAAAACACCGAAAGTTTCAATAGGTTTTCCATTATTTTTATTGATTTTA
>JAQGCE010000849.1:0-10445 GCA_034699185.1 Eupelops torulosus | reverse complement strand
ACCCAATTACCCCAATTCATACCCACAACATTTAGTCTGCAAATGGAATATTAGTGTCGTTGAGAATAAAAGCATTTTATTGAGTTTTGAAGATTTCTATACCGAAAAAACTGATTATTTCAATGTTTTCGATATTATTGACGACAAACTATCTCTTAGGGGACGATATAGTGCTCGTAATTATCCCAAACATCTCATCTCAAAACACAATCACTTATTTATGAATCTCTCGACAACCAGTGCTCGAAAAGGATTTAGACTATTATATGAGAGTATCAATAGTGAGTATGACCTTGATTAAATATTTGTATATATTTTGTTAATTTAAATAATAATTTTAGGGTGTGGTGGTGTATTTGTTTCTTTAGCCGAAACACTTAGTTCACCAGGATATCCTAAGAGATATTTTGAAGATAGCAACTGTTTTTGGACTATTATTTGTGCGGAAAATCGGACAATTAATGTCAAATTCTTAGATATGCACCTAGAAGAGGAACATTCATACTTGGCAATATTAGATTCAAATTCTAATCTCTTGGCTAATTTAACCGGTGCTAAACCACAAAATATTTTACTTACCAGAAGTAACAAGTTGTTTTTAAATTTCAAAACCGATAATAGCACTAATGCCAGAGGTTTCAGGGGTTTTAGCATATCTTACACAACTCAATTGGTGGGTTCAGAGCTACCCTTAATTATTTCGAGCACTAATGCAATAATAACTACTAATCACAACCAAACAATTGATAAAATAATTTACAATTCTGTCAATGAGTATAAGATTATTGAATACGATATTTATAAACGAAATCTTCTTCTATTTGATCCTCAATCTAATGAATTGTTTGTAAACCAGTTATTGGACAGGACAATTATTATAAGTGCAAGACCAGATGGAATAGCATATGATTGGATCCATGGACTCGTTTATTGTATAGACTTACGAATGAAAATGATTAATGTTATGGACAGCAAAGACATTGAATCTAATATTTACCCAATTTGTGATTTAACTAATCAAAATCAAAGGGATTTACTCATAAATGTGCAAAATTCACAACTTGTTTGGAGTCAAATTGGATTTGAGCCTAAGTTATGGCACATTTACTCAGATGGAAGTAATAAGAATGTACTTTACTCAAACTCGAGACAGGCTTTTCATTTAACTATTGATTATGTGATAAAAAGATACTATTTTGTAGATATTAGTGACTTCTCCTTATTCTCAATAGATTTCAATGGGAATAATGAAAATTATTTTATGACGTCTAGGCCATTTTTCGATTCAATAATCTCAATGACTTCCTTGAATAATCATCTTTATTTGACAAATAATCAAATAATTTACAGAATATCTGATTTGGATTTACGTATAAAAAGAGCGGAAATTCTTTATAGGAGTGGAAAACATTATTTTACTGAAAATGAAAACTTTTATGATTTTAAAAGTTTAGACATAAAGAGACCCAAAATATTTGGATTTAAAATTATTAATCCAATACTTCAGCCGAATCTAACAAATCAATGCTTAAACTCAAAATGTGATACTTTATGTCTACCGACACTTCAATCCTATCGATGTTTAGTCACGAATATAGTTCCAGTGACTAATTCTCCTGTTATAATGAGCTCAAATGATAATAAGGGAAATACTTTGGCTATTTTCAATTCAGTTATCATTGTCATTTTGGTTATTATTCTGATTTTGCTTTATTTCAGGTATTTTATTAAAATTAACCATTTATTAGAATCAATCATTTAAATTATGCTTATTTTCAGTGTTAAACAGATGATAACAAAATTTGAGAACAGAATATTCCAGGTATTGGTGCCAACCGTTTCCTTTAGAAAGAGTCAAGAAAGCAATCATGAATATGAAAATCATGACTACGAGGAACCAGTCTTTAAAAAATAAATAATTTTAATAATTTTTATTTTTTAGAATTTTTAGTTTTAATTAACAATTATTTAAGACTAATAAATATTTTGTTAAAATTTTGCATTTTATTTGAATATTTAAACCAATTTATTATTATTATTATTATTAACTCTATTCTCAGGTTTTAGTTAAATCACTTCTATTTCATATGTAATAAATATGTTATAAAATGAAGTAAATAAGAGTTAATTAATTTAATTTGAACCAAATTTCAATTGAAAACTAAAAACATTTTCTATAAATTACTTTTAATTTTAATTAAATTTTGTTTATTTAGTTTTTTTTATTAATTAATAATAATTTTGTTAAATAAAAATAATGAGAACTATGAAATTTATCATTTTTATCATTTTAATTATTTATCTAGATGCAGTTTCTGGATTAAGAAAACGGAATTCAGTACTGCCTTTTTATGAAATGCTCCAAAAATTGCCAAAATTAGTGAAGGGCTCAGGTATGTCAACTCTAATGAAATTTCGGTTTTACTCAATTCATTGCCTCCGATTTCAGTTAAAGAAAATTTGGTTTGTAATCAAACTCTTACAGAAACATCCTCTGAAATTTGGAGTCCTGGTTATGGTATGGGTTACCCAAATAATCTTAAATGTTTTTGGTATATCAACGTTAAGCCCAATAACAGTATTCGTCTTGAGTTCCAAGATTTTCATTTAGAAAGTCATAGAGACTTTCTTGCAATTCATGATGGCAACTCCAGTGCTGGTACATTGCTCGGCAATTTCACTGGAGATGATTTACCCCCAGTGCTGGTATCTAGCACAAACAATATATTCTTGAATTTCACAACTGATAATTATATTAATAAAACTGGATTCAATATCACATTTCGAACTATTAAATTTGGTAAATCAAAATGATTATGCTCATTGTTTACATTTTGCTATTATATTCCGGTTGAAAGGTTGTGGAGGTCTTCTTGACGAAAATGACAATGCGGTTTTCAGTCCTGGTTATCCGGATCGCTATCCTGACAATATTACTTGCATTTGGAATATTACTGTTGATAGGAACAAGTTTATTGTCCTTAATCTTTATGATTTGGATTTGGCAGAACATGATGCACTTAACGTTTATGATCAAGTAAAATTACACCCCTCTTATGGTCGTATACCGTTAACACATTCTTCCTTGGCTCATTTTGGCACAAACCTTAAAACTAAACCCAAATCATTTATATCTAAACGAAATCAAGTTTTTCTAGAATTCAAATCTAATGAAGAGAAAGCAGGAAAAGGATTTGCCATTTATTATCACACAAAAGAAGCTGGTGAGATTTTTTCACTCAATCCTATTATACTTTATTTCAATTAAAACTTTTTAATTTTATTTAATTTATAATTATTTAAAGTTTTGATATTTTTGGGACTTTTCAAATTAACTTTAATAAACATAATTGGCCCGTTAGCTCAGTTGGTTAGAGCGCCGTGCTAATAACGCGGAAGTCGCGGGTTCGATCCCCTCACGGGCCAAAATTTTTTTCTTTTCATCTTGATATTATTTTTCATAAATCAAAAATATTATTAACATATTTTTTAAAATTATTTATAATATTTGATAAACAAATTATTAATAGATTTTATTATTTTTGTTTTATAGGAATTGAGAGACAAATACTTATTTCAATTCCTTTCGCTATAATTGGTGTTAAGAATTTTATGCAATCAAAATATACAAAAGTTTTTTACCAAGGAGTAAAAACATGCCAATTGATTGATTTCGATTCACAGAAATCAAATTTACTGTATTTTAGACCAGAAATCAATGAATTGGTTTTGAAGAATGAAATAGGAATACACGACGACATACACTTTCAATTGAATTCAACTATTAAAAGCAATGGAATGACCATTGATTGGATTCACTCTTTGGTTTATTGGATTGATATTAATTGGCAGACAATCAATGTTTTTCATATGAGTCAAAAACACGAACAACATATTTATACCCTTTGTAATATAAGTACAATTGGTGATCCCCGAAACCTCATTTTCAACAGAGTAGAAAGGGTTTTGATCTGGACTATTATTGGAGAGCCCTATTGGAAGAATATTATGTATGCAAACCAAGATTGCAGTAATCAAGGTGTTCTACACTATAGTTACCATAAAGAGCCCTTCCATTTGACTATTGACTACGAAAAGCAAAACTACTATTTCATAGATATAACCGACTATTCTTTGTATTCAATTGACTTTAACGGACAAAATGAGAAATTTTATTTAAAATCCGAAAAGTTTTTCCATTCAATCAAAACTATGCTTATTATGGATAATGACTTGTATTTGTCAGATGAGAACACCATTTATAGAATTCCTGAATTGGAGAACAAAATAGAAAGGGCACAGATTTTATTCAAAACTAATACAAACCTAAATTTGAACGAAGATAAAACATTTTTTGAGATTAATCCTCAAAAACTCAGCGCTCAACGAATTTTTGACTTTAAATTAAACTATCCTCAATCCTATTTTAAAAAGGAGAAAAATCATTGCAACAACTCTAATTGTTCTCATTTATGTCTTCCCACTCATACTTCATTCCGGTGTGTCTGTCCTTCTGGTTATAATAAGCAATTAAATAAAACATGTGTTAAGTCATCCAAACAAAAGACTTATCCAAAGTCTAAGCGTCGCTCCGATAAACATCCAATAGTTAATTCACTTTTGATTGCTTTGCTCTTTGTTTTGGTTCTTGTGTTTTATGTCAGGTATTTGTAAAACAAAAATTGTTTAAATATTTAATCATTTATCAATAGTTCTAAGCTTTCTAAGCTCACCAAATTAGCAAACAATTCTGATCCTGATAAATCTAAAAGAGTACGTCTGAGACTGATAATGAACGACAATCAAGAAGATAATCTCCGATTTGAAGACGAGCTTTAATTCAAAATTATTTTCTTTATATTTATTTAATAATAATATTATACCTTTAATTTGAACGAATAAATCTATTTAATCAATAATATCAGTTGATATTATCAATAAAAATTACATTTATAAATTGCCAGGTTGCAATTTAAAATATATGACATGTCAAAATTCTTATAGATTTTGGATTTAAGTGGGTGACAACTATAATATTTGTATAGTTTCTAAATTATCAATAAAGTTATCAATTGTTAGCAGTAGGGATGCGAGTGATGAAAGTTTCACTAAACTTTTATGAAAGTTTCACCAAAATTTTCAAAGTTTCATTTTAAGTGAAAGTTTCGCAGATGGCGCCATTAGAGTGAAAAACAAGCTTGACGAAAATTAATGTACTAAAGCAAGTTAAAATATTTAATTCCATTTTTGTTAGTCCTAAATAAAAATTCCCAAATAAATAAAATAGGTTTATAATAAGAAATAGCTAGTGAACATATATTTGATAGATTATACTGGAAGATAAAATTCATTAATTATTAGAAGTTCATTCATTTTATAAATCCAAAAATATTAACAATATCAAATTCTTCTAAGATTCTTCTGATTTTCAATCTGATAAATGTGGAAACTGAGGATTAATAAATAATTGTAATATTTTAATATCAGGGATGGGCAAGCTCCGAGGCTCCAGGGGGATCCAGGTAGGGGACTTTTAAATTTTCCTTTCGTGCCAGGGGGGGATTTTCCAGGATAAAGGCTGGATCCCCCCTTGCCCATCCCTGTTTAATATAAATAATTTGAATAAATATTTGAAAATTTCACATTTTATGAAACTTTCACTGAAACTTTAACCTCATTTCAAAATTTCTAAATTTCTTTCACTGAAATCTATATCCCAAGTTAGCAGTAATAGTCATTAATACTTTTTGATAGCATTTAAATAAACAATCGATTAAATTACTTAACATATCTTTTAGAGAAAGTAATGAGTAAATGATAAAGGATGTTTTTGTAATTTAAATAGATCACTTTCATCTCCATTTATAGCTTATAAATCATTTTGGGGTTTTGTCTACTAAGATACGCATCAAAATGTTCAAGCTTATATGTTTCTCTCTTTTGATCGGTGTTTCACTTGGATTATCTTTAAGGGAATTGCATTTTCCAATTGCATTGTCAAACGAAAGTATGTCAAATAACTTTTTAAAAATTTTTCAATTGTATTAAAGAATATGAATAATAATTGTGATAACTTACAACAGGGATGTGCAAGCTCAAATATTTTTAGTATGGTATGTTCCAGGTCTCAGATCGCAAAATGAACAATTTGGCGGCATCAGCATCAAAAATAAGCACCCCAAAATTTTGGGGTCCAAAAATTGACGAAATTTTTGGGCTCTTATTTTCGATGATGCCAGGAAAATTGTCCATTTTGTGATCTGAGACCTTGAACATACCTACCGAGCTATACCCCCTTGCCGATTACTGATTTACACTGATAACTTATTAGTAATAAGTTATTAGTCATCAAAATTTTTAGCAATAGAGTAGAGCTAATCAAGAGTTATCTAACTTTTCACTATTGCAAGGTGTTTCATTGGTGGAATCTATCGAAGACTACGATGATTACGGAAACAACAATCAAAATAAATCACCAAGCTCTAACTGTTCTAAATCATTTAAAGATGATGAGGGTGAAATATTGAGTCCAAACTATCCAAATAATTATCCTGATGACGTATTATGTGAGTGGGATATCACTGTTTCGCCAAATATGAGTATTCTTTTGATGGTTAATGAACTCCAGTTAAGAATTTATGACAAAATCAATGTCTACGATGGGTTGACAGCAAACCACAAACTACTTAATCGTTTGACCAGATATGGCACAAACACTAATACTATTTCCACTAAAAATCAAATGTCTTTAAAGTTTTATTCGCGAAAACATTATTACGATCTACACATCAAACCATTTAAATTCAATTATAAGGCTATAAAATACGGTAAATAATTACAAATGATTTACTTAATTAACTAAATATTAAATGATTAATACATAGGCTGTGGATATAATTATAATGAAACCGAGGGTATTATTGTGAGTCCAGGCTACCCGGATAACTATCCAAGCAAAGTCAAATGCGAATGGAATCTTAGAACGGAAATAAACAAGAATATAATAATACAATTTGATGAATTTGACTTAGGGGGTGGCCAAGATAAGCTAGTTATTGGATTTTTCAAGTCTTTTAGAGGTAATTCACTGCCGAAGAACTTCATTTCAGAAACAAATTTCTTAAATTTGGAGTTTATATCGGGTTTCTATCAAAGTGGACGCCGTTTCAAATTGAAATATAAAACCAAAGATTGGGGTAAGTCATGAGAATTATATTAATTAGATTTAAATTGATACTAAGTCATTTGTTTTGAACATTAGTTGAAAATTTACAATTTTTGATATTTGCTTCAAATGCTATAATCAAAAGTGAAAACAATTTAACGAAAACAGTTGTAATAAATGGACACCAAGTATCAAAATTCACTGATTTTGATTTGAGGAAAGATAATTATGTTTGGTTCGAGCCATTGAGTCACAATTTCTACATTAAATTTGGTGATAATAGGACCCACTCTTATCAAATAAATGGAAGACCGAATAGTGTGGCCCTCGACTATAACAATGACTTAATTTATTGGATTGATATTCAGAGCAAAACAATTAAAGTTATACACATTAATGATGTGAATAAAAACATTTATATTATTTCAGAGCTTCCAAATGAAAATCCAAGGGATCTAATAATTAATCAAAACAAATCTGTTCTCGTTTGGAGCGATGTTGGCTTTGAGCCTAAGATAATGTCCTCGAATATGGCCGGAACTCAAAAGAACATTCTTTACTCTGAGTCGAGACAAGCATTTCATTTAACTATCGATTACCAAAAAGAAAGATATTATTTCATTGATATAAGCGATCACTCATTGCATTCAATTGACTTCAATGGAAATAACCAAACATTTTATATAAAATCGTTTCAATATTTCGATGCAATTAACGGAATGAATGTTTTAAATAATGATTTGTATTTAGCCAATGATTATATGATATATAGATTACCAGAAATTGATTTAAGGGTAGAAAACGCACAGGTCTTGTATACAACTCAAAAGATTGCTATAGGATTGACTCATCTGGACAAAGCCATCACAATTAATAGACAGTTGATTAATAGCTTTAAATTAATCGATGAAAAGCTTCAGCCAATTAGTGACCGATCAGTCAGTCCTCCAAATCAACGCCAGCATTTGTGTCTCCCGATTGGCCATACATTTAGATGTCTTATTCCTATGAGTAAAAACAATTCTAGGGATGCACTTGCTTCTTTAATAGCACCAGAAAATAACTCAGTCATACAAAACAATTCTATTGACAAACTTTCAATCTTTAATACATTTTTAATATTTTTGCTCATAGTTTTCAATTGTATCTTGGCTTACATTATATTCAGGTTTGTTTTTGAATATTTATTAATTGATTATTAATTTATTATTGAATTATATTTTTGATTAGATTTGTCTATAAAACCAAATCGTATGAAAAGTGTTCCTCTGAGATACGTTTGCCTTTAGAGGGCATAGATAACCAAGTTATACATCCAGATCATTCAAAATCAAGAGAACATTTATTAGAATTTGAGATTAACTCGACTGTTTGAAAAATTTAAGGAATGAACTTGCTTGAACATTTGATTGCTATTTCAATAATTATTAAAATTACTGTTAATTATTAAATTGTTTATTTTGTATATTTTTTAGTACTTTTGTTACTCAATTAATTCTAAATAAATTGAACTTATCTCAAAAGTGTTAAAAAGAGTCAAAATATTTATGTCTAAATATAATCTTGCTCAAATATCAAAATTTTTGGACTAACTCATAGTTTTTTTTGAAGATATCAATGTTAGTTTTAATTTGATTTTTTGCTGATTTTCAATAATTCATTAATAATTCAATAAATGAGAATTTCCAGGATTACTCGAGCAGTTATTGGCATTTTGAAGAGCTTGTTCAATTGAATAAACAAAAGCTTAAGATAACAACTTGTTATGATTATAAATTGATGTCCAAAGAGTGACTAATCAACTGATCAAAAGCACAAATCAACTGATTTGACTTAAATGTGATTTCTATTTGAAGTGAAAATTTTGTTTATATGATCTTTGAAGTCATATAAAAGTAATTCAATGGCTTTATTTCAAATATAGCCTTGAATTTGATGGAACAAATATTTTCTTTCAATAATCAAATGAAAAAGTTTGAAATCTTTGAGTGAAACAGTTGTGTCAAATGTCTACGCATTGAATTGACATTTAACAAGATCATTCTGTTAGCTTTCAGAACATGGACATCATTTTTATTCTTGTTTTTCTCACTCTTTTCAGTGTATCCTTCAGTAATAAAAGTAAGAATTCAAACATTCAAACAATTTTCACTTCAATTTTGACAATTCTTTTGTAAAGACTGTGGAGATGTCTATACTGATGACCATGGTGAAATAAGCTTTAATCGTTCTGTCACATCGATATCCCAATTACCTGAATGTGAGTGGAGTATATCTGTTGCACAGAATAAAAGTATTCTGTTGTCTATCATTGACGCCGATGTTATTTATGGCTATAAGTTTGGTGTATTTGATGGCACTTCTGAATCGGACACATCCCTCACTGAAAAGTTGGACAGCAGTTACTCTTCTCTGCTTTCTTCAGATATGAGAAGGAATTTTTTGTCGTCAGGAAATCATTTGTTCATTAAATTTAAAGTTAAAGAGGATTACATTCTTTGGTATATAAATACTCCACCTAGGAATTATTCTATTCATATGCGTTATAGGACAGTTTCATCAGGTAAGCCCATTTAAACTAGGACTTATTTAATGAATAAGACTGTTTTATACGAATAAGGCTGTGGAGGAACTTTCAATGGAACAGAAGGAGTGATTATGAGTCCCGGTTATCCCAATGACTATTACGACAAAATTGAGTGCAAGTGGAAAATAGTTGTTCCAGAAGATCATTCCATTATCTTCACATTCGAAGATTTCGCTACAGAACCTAGACATGATTTTCTCAAATTCGACGAATATGGCCTAGTCAAATTTAGCGGTAGAGAGAAGCCCTCAAACTTTATTTCAAATTCAAATTCAAGAGAGATTTATTTCGAAACGGATGACACAAATACTGACAGAGGATTCAAAATCACATACAAAGCACTCGCTTTGGGTTTGTTTTAAAATTAATTTTTTAAATAAAATTTTTAATTACATTTAATTACATTTTTTAGAAACAAATAAAACGTTTTTAATCTTCGCGACCGACGCTATTATAAGATCTAATTCTAATGTTAATCATACGATTGCTGTCACCGGACATAAGGTTTCAAAGTTTTTTGGGTTTGATTTGAGAAAAGAAACCATAGTTTGGTTCGAAGAACAAAGTCATCAAATTTATATCAAATTTAATAACTTTACTTCAAAGTCTGTGGCTATCGATGGAAAGCCTAATAGTTTGGCTTTAGATTACATTGATGACCTCATTTATTGGATTGATATAAAGTCGAAGTCA
>JAQGCE010000848.1:0-10446 GCA_034699185.1 Eupelops torulosus | reverse complement strand
AATATTAGTAGAAAAGTTGCAAACATGTGGTATAAAAAGAGTAATCATTTGACAGCACAGGTCGGACCACATATGGCCAGCTTTTATTAGATTGGCTTCAATTGAGGTTTCGATCTATCACGTGGTCTATGGGTTCACTTGTTCTTTAATGTAATATTCATTAACAATACGGGTTGTGCGCTGGCAGACAATGATTGCTTTGTTTTAATTGAAAGATGAGGGCAGACATAGGCTGGAGACCAAACACAAACTCAATCAGAATTAACGGCTCAGTTGAGAGCCCATTCCATTTCTGAATTTTGTCGATCATTGTTTCAAAAGCAGCTCAGGTAAGTGTTTGACCAATTCTTAAACTTTCCTTAAAGATTGAGTGCTTCTAAGGGTGACAACGAAAAGCCAAGGGATGAGTTGCATAACTTTATTGTGACCGTTATAATGGGCGTCAATTGTGAAAGACTTTACGCTCATTATATCGTGCACTGCAAAGCATTGCCAATTTTGCCGCACAACCTCTAAATATCAGAATCACCCGATTCCGACTCTTCTTTCATTCGACGGTAAGTTAATATCTCTGAAAAGCTGTTAACAAACTCTTGTGAAACCAAATTTTCAATATTTATCACTATTTTAACCAATTTTATGAAAATAACAATTAATGCGAATAGAGTTTCAAAACAAACATTTATTCAAATATATTGCGTCCTCTTTATTATCAAAAAACAAAAAAAAACATTACTTCCATTATATTAAATGTTAACATAAACTTTTAAAAAGATAATTAATGAGATCTAATTGAAATTGAGTTCTATTTCTACATGTTCTTGCTTATTCTTTAAATGTACTCCAAAGTTTTCCATTCATAGGTTTTAAAATTTATTCTTGCAAGATTATCTAGCTAAAAATCTTGCTTCAAAACTTTTGCTATTATAATTATTATTACTTTCGTCTCCTAGAACATTTATAATTACTCCAACAAATTATTTCATGGCATTTAGTTTGAAATTTGAATAAATTATCTAGTTTAAATTTGCTTTTCAATCAATCACAATCATTTCTTCTGATAATAAGCTCTGAATTGTTTGGAATCACATTTTTTTTAAAATTTTAGTCTTAATTCAGAGAAATACACCATGGTATACTTTTAAATTCTTTGAATCGTATAATTGAATTAATAACAAAATTAAACCTATAATTGAAAATATTTCTGAAAAATTCTTTTCCAGTAATGATGAGAGGGAGGACTGGAAAGGATATGAGTGATAGGAGTATCATAGGACAGGTCACATATAAAATAAGATTTACTGTTAATTACTAAAAAAAACCTATAAATAAAGAAGAGGAGACAGCAATTCTTTTTATGAATACATAAGGCACCGGTTGTAAAGTGTGGCTATTGTTGCACAGTTGTGAGTATATGTTGGAACGACAGGTGAGTTAATAAATGTGCAATTTTACAATAGCTTAAAGTACTTACAGTTGAGTTGTAGTGAATTGAATGGAATGACTGTATTATCGCTATTAATGTCATGCAATCGTATTTTGCTTTACATTTATCTATAAATTAAGTGAATATACAGTAGAGAAGTGAAGAGCTATGATATGAATGATATGGTTGAGAATGACCTCACTTGACTGTCTAATCAGTAACTGTTCCAATGCTGGCTCAGGGCTCATTTGGTGTTTGCAGTAATAAACTAATAGAAATATGTCTGAACGGCATAATTAACAAAAATTATAGATTAATAGTTGAATTGCGATAAAAGCAAAACAATTTTATACGATTTGGTATACAATGAAATCTGAAACTAACGGTTTATAATTTGAAAGTTTTGTTTGACTCCTATCTCACTGATAGACCGCTAATGAGTATAATATCGATTCTGTTTATTATCATTAAATAGATTAGTGAATAGGCTTTCATTGAATTAAATATCAAAATTAAAGTTAATTGAAGACAAAAGTATATGAAAAAGCACTTGATTTGTGTAATTCTTTATTAATAGTGAGAATAATTTGTTAAATAATAAGTGCCTTAATGTGGGGACAGGTGAAAACACATCCAATAAATTCAATATTAAAATTGAGGAACTTATGTCTGATTGGCGTATAGGCACTGTTATCAGAGTCGGATATGCGATCAAATGCTACACCAATCAAACACCAGCTAAATAACAGATACTGTCCACCATTTAGTGCATTAGTTAGCACAGAATGAAATTCACAGACAAATATAGACATTACCGTCACTGCAACGACCAGAAGGTCTAACAACAGGTGTACAACAGTTCCACAATAGAAGTGTACAAAAGGTCTGCAATGACTCCAATCTATTGAATCGCTTCGAATGTACACCAATTGAGGCAATGAGTAAATGCAGGCCAACCAAAGTAAACACAACCGACACTACATAAACCCAATTCAATTATTTAATCTCTACTATTAGACGAGTGCCACCACTTCTCTACCAACTATCCTCCTGTGCGGGTGAGTAATTAATTTTGCTTTCCATTAATCTCTCTCTCTCTCTCTCTCTCTCTCTCTCTCTCTCTCTCTCTCTCCCTCCCTCCCTAAAAAATAAGCTTTTTTACTTGGTAGTTTATCATGTCTCTTGTGTAGAGCAAAATCCACAAATTTTTTATCATTGAAAGACCAGTGAAAAGAGTGATCCATTCTATACAAATATGGTTGTCTTGTTGAGAGAATTGAACAAATTTGAGCAATGTAAAGCAATGAAAAGCAGTGTAAAGTGTTTTTATCGTTATTTGAATTATTAACTCTAAAGGGAAGTTCTTATTTCAATTCTCCATACTTTCCAAAGTTGGGTTCAAATGATTTTGAGTTTGGTCTCAAATCTGGTGAGTATTTGTTATCACTCGAAGCGATAGCAGTATTACTCCATTACAACACAAGGAGTACCTTCTGTTACGATAAATGCATTGAATATCCGATTACAGAATAAAATTACGAATAGTTTTATGCTTTTTGAGCCCATTTGCAAAATTTTAATATTGCTTACAAACCAAAGATCGTCATCTTTAAGGGTATAGCCTTTCACTGTGCCCGGAATCAAGTTTAAGTCTATCGTCGAGACCTTTGGTCACTTTGATTGGAACTTCCTTTGATTGTATTTCACATTTTTCAAACTATTCGATGACCTGATCCATTTGAATCATTAAGAGAATTGGGAAGGGATTCAAGATTTAAAGGTCAACTTTGATAAGTTTACTAACGAATCGACTCAATACAAATCATGGAAAGTATTAGAAATCAGTATAAACAGACACAATTTATTATTCAAGATAAAGGTCTATGATTCTTGGATTTGGTAAAACCATTTATAGCGTAATTTTTTAAAGTTGAAGTTCTAAAGTGCCTTTGGGACGGGTAGAGCTTCAAATTGGGCTAAAGCTCTGAAAGTCAACTTTGAAAAGGACTTCAGTAAAGATATTTTGTGGACAATAAACACAACAAAATGAGTTGAATGGCATTCAATTTATTTATTCCATAAATTACTGACAAAAAATTCAAATAAGTTTTTGAGTTTTGGGAGCAATAAATGTCAGAAATGGTATAAACTGTGGGGATGTCGTCATTATCATAGATATACAGATACTTACAAATAGATAGCTTTTTAAAACTTTTTGTTTGTTATCACTTCTCTATTGATGAGTTTCCGCCCGGAATTCATTGATGCGATTCTCAACAAATGTATGATTTGTAAAATCATGTCTTCAGTTAGTAATTAGTCTAAAATTGAATTCTATTAACACTTTCCACACAACCACTAAATTAAAATTATTTTAATGCTTTTAGTTTTGTGTTATTTTATTTGATGTACAGATAAAACTTTGGGACGAATGAGAAAAATAGCATATGTTGTGCCGCTTGAACTCAACTTTAGCCCAAATCAACGTTTCATATAAACAGAAATTATTGATATTATAGTCCTTTCTTCAAATGTAATGATTTGATTTCAACGGAAAATATTTGAAATCATCAGATAATTTATTAAAGTCAAGACATCCGATGCCAGACTTCTAAGTAGTAGTGCCGCAGGTAATCATATTTCGGACTTTACCTGCACACAACTGCTTAACAGACTGAGCACTCGCCTCCTCTGACCACTTAATACCTTTAATATAAAACCATTTTATTTGAATTGAGATTTATTTTTAAAAATTTTAATAAAAAGTTCGATAAAACAATTGTTTTTATGCATCAATTTATTTAATTGAAGTAATCAACAGAAAAAACAATAAAAACGAATTAAAATCAATATTTAGGTGAATATCGATAGAAATTTCAATAAAATATTTCCTTTTATTAAATATCAATCAAATGTTAAGAAAAAAATAATTTGAGTGAATGTCGGCTCAAAAACAAAATCAATATTTTTTTTGATCGACGAAAGTTTGAACTCATTTATTGAAAAATAGCAACAATTTTTCTAATAAGAGAAGTTACCCCCACTTAAAAACGACTGATCCTAAGTATAGAGCCATCGATGATATAATATAGAGATTATCGTAGAAATTGTCTCATTTCAGACATTAATATAAAATTATTTAAAAATTGCGAATACAGTAAACTTGTCATCAAATTTATTAAAATGACTGCCGTTTCTGAAGATTGACTGAAGAGTGAAGTCTCAAAAGATTTCAAACAATTATCTAAAATATCATTTTTTTAAGTATAGTCTCTGAAAACGATTTATTTAACCATAAAATTAGAGATTTGTCTACAAATTGAAACTCAAATATAATATTATTGAATCGTTTTAAAAGTTATGAGTCCATCAATTAATTTAATTCTGTGGTCAACTCATACCGTCGTTTGTGACCTCAACTCAATTCTATTTTAATAATATTAATAAATTGGGAATTCTATCAAAGTTTACGTAAGAGATTAGGTTAATAAGTAAGCAAGATCAAAATAAAAGAGTTCAAACTTTAGCCAAATCAGAGAAATAGATAATAAAATCAACAAAAAAGAAAACAAATTATATCTAAATTTACATTAATTTATGAAAAATGAAGGCAAGAGTTGTTTATAGAAGGCTTTTGTCGATTTGTGAGACGAAGCATACAATGAATGGCTTAACCATAAGATGCAAAACTCTTAAAATTCAGAATTATATCGAAATTTGATTTAATCAGAACTTGGAATGAAATTCATAATAAATGATGAAATTTTCGCATAAATCCAAATAAACGAACGAAACTTTTTTAAATTTTTAGTTTTCAAATGTTTAAGTAAAATAAATTCGCGTCCATTTTGTGTCTGAATTAATAAAAGTTTAATATATTTGTCGTTTATATCACAGATCAAAAAAGTAGCGCTCGTTATATGACTCTAATTGTCCTAATCCTTAGTGATCTGTCGTCTGAAGCGAAGAGACGATGACTTGAACTACAAATCCTGACTGAAGTTTCACGTCTTCTATCCTTAACTTATCACTCAATAGTCTGCCGCCGAAAAACCACCTGAAATAACATCAATTCTCTCATTATTTTTACAAAATTTAATATTTCGATAAACTCTTCAAAACAAAAAATGACGAAATGTTTAAATTGAGTTTAAAATGAAATCAATTTATCAAAAATATAATGGAAAAGAGGTGTTAAACAATATCTAAAATAAAAAAGTGGACAAACCTCTGACGTGAGGGCTCAATGTTTTCCAAGATGGCCAATTTTTTCTTAGCACTTAAAACAGTTTCCTTGGAAAGGACTGACATTTTTACGTCATTACACGACGGACTAATACGAAACTTTATGAAAATTTCTTCTCCTCCGACAGCAGAGCCGATTGGCTCACTCTCGGGTGACGGAGACTCGGAGTCACTGCTCTCTTCAATCAAATTGATGGGTGCACTCACACAATAGATGGGCAGTTGGTATCGATTACCCAATTCATCGTAACAGTCGAGAAGTGTTCCTATAATTAGATTAAATAATTTTTGGAAACTCTTTCGAAAGATTATTCTTTGATAAACAAACCATTGGGTAAAGAGATGTTGGCGCCATCGATGATAGCCTGGGCTAATGCAAAATCATTTGTTTCGGCTGCAAAAGCCGCGGCTTTCAAAGCATCCCATATTTCTTTCCGTCCCTTTCAGTTAATAAATGGTTTTGTTTTTATAACAAAAAGTAACGAAAGGGCCGATACTTACTTCAAATGCAGGCGCCGTATCCCAGAACTCATCTCTTTTGCTCCTTAACTGTCCGTCAGTCAAAGGGACGTCACTAACCAATGGTTTATTCAATTAAATAAAGTTTAAAAGATATGTTTAGAGGACACAAACCTCTTCCACTTAAGCTTTTCATGTTTTAGCGGCTGATTCTTTCCTATCGATACTAAAATTAGAGGATTTTCTCATTAATTCTTCTGTTATTATAATGTAATGAAAATAATTGAATTTGATTTGAGATACGAATGAAATGACGTATAAAATATATACCGTTTGGATGAATATTACTGTTTTGTGAATCACCACTCGATGGACGACTTCTTCGAGATCCGAGACACCCACCCATTGACTCAGACGAACATAACCACTAATAGTATATATTATAAAAAAACCTTCAGATTATTTGATAAAATGTAAGTCATTTCTGACATTTAAACATTAAATCTCTTTTTATTAGTTTTTTAAACAAAATCTGAAATAATAAGTCATTTACTAAACAGCTGACAATCGATTTATTGATGTAGAGGTCAAAGCTTTTCTTTATATCTATACCTGGCTCTACATTTGATCTTGAAGAAAAACTTATTAGTTAAATTCCACTTGTAAATTCATAGTCAAATTTAAAAAAGATGCTACTTCAATTAAATTGCTTGTATTTTGTTCAGCAATAGTTTAGCCCTAAAATTAATTGTTTATTTTGTTTTTCAAATTTGATTACCGTTAAGACCTCTATATTATTTTAGAGGTTAAGTGAAATGATTGAAAAATGTTTTGGACTAAAACCGGTCTAAAGTTGTTTTGATTCAATTTTAAATTAATTAGTTATATGTTTTCTTAATTAAATCTTTTATTTCGTGGAAAAAATTTAGTCAAAAACTGTCAGAAGAAGTAAAATATGTTTCGTTTGGCTCTGAGAGTGAAAAATGTTGGAGTAAATACCATGTTTAGTTTATTTCAATTAAAATCTAAATTTTATTTTACAGAAAATTTCAAAATCAAATCAATGTCTTCGCTATTATTCATCAAATTCCGAAAAGAGGTTTAATAATTTTTTTTTAAAGAAATTTTGATTTAAAATCATTTAAACTGTTTTTAAATAGCAATTCGGCGAAAATCGGTGTAATTGTGGGCTCATCTGTAGTGGTATTGAGTGGTCTTTCTTTGGGTTACGCCAAATATGATTCCGGATTCAGGAAGAAGATTGAAAACTCGATCCCATATTCAGAGAATTTATTGAATTCTGTTTTGGGACCAAACGCTCAAAACAAAGATTCTGTTATTCCTTCGACCACTGAAACTAAAGACAAACGAATCGAAACCAGTTTTATGACTAAAAAGAAAGAAAGGACCGAAAGTTTGCAACAATTAAATCAAAACATCAAAACTGATAATCAATTTAAAAATGAAGACAAAACTCAAAACATTTCACTTCGAAAAGAATCGAAACAAACAAATGAAGGAAACAATACAAACAAAAAAACTGATTCAGTGAACAACGATTCGGATAAAAGTGAAAGTTCTTCAACAAAACCAGAAACCAATGACGAAAAGTCTGAACCTTTAATCGATAATTCATTGCTAGACATCGATGTCCTAATTGCAAGGGAAGCACTTAAAGAACAGTTGATGTCAGTACTGCCCACAGACGGAGAAGAATTCAAAGAATTGCAAAAACGTTTCAATGATATTGAATTGGAATATCAAAGAAAGGTTTCGTTGTTTTTGCCTTTAATTTTACCGCAATATTAAACTTGAATTCAATTTTAATGACTTACAGATCATTAAATTAGAAGAAAGATTTGAATCAGAATTAAAAAATCAACTAAAGAGGCAATTGTCTGCTTTTAATGATCACTTGTCAGACCAATTGTCGAATTTGAGGCAACAATTGAAACGAAATTATGACAACTCTTTAGAAGAAAAGCTTTTGGATGAGAAGAATCGTTTTCAGTCGGAATTATCGAACTCTTTCTATAGACTCCAATTACTCGATCAACTCCTTAAAGGTATGTCTTTTAACTGTTTGTCAATTAAATTAAATCTAAAATTTGATTTTAAGCGAGAGAGGAGTTGGATAGAGAGCAGTACCCCAGCCATAAGCTTTGGGTTTTGTGTCAAACGCTAAGAGAATCCTTAAACTACAGCCCATCCATGAGAGACGAATGTCTCCCAATTTCTTTAAACCAAGAGATGTCTACCATTCAAACAATTCTTAGAAAAGATTTTCTCAAAGAAAGACCAATAATTCGTTTGGCACTCGAAAGCATACCTAAAGATGTCATAGAAAATGGTGTCTTCACTGAAAAAGATTTAATTAAACGCTTCAAAAAAGTGGATAAATATTGTAAAAGAGTTGCTCTGATTGGAGACGAAGGCGGAAGTCTTTATCGTTATTTTCTTTCTTATTTGCAATCACTTCTTGTATTTAGAAACTCACGAATACCAACAGAAGAACTCGAAGATAAAGAAGTGGATCCATTAAAATGGGATACTTTTGATTTATTAACTCGAATCGAATACCATCTGAATAATCATAACCTGGAAATGGCTCTCAAATATGCAAATCAACTGAAAGGCGAACCAAGAAATGTGGCCAAAGACTGGATTAAAGACACGCGAATACATTTGGAAGTGAAACAAGCGGTAGATCTCTTACAGACCGAAGCAGACGCTATAAATGTCCAAATTGTTAATTAAAAATTAAGAGAGTTATGCGATTCAAAAGTTTTAGTTTATTTTAGACAATGTTATCGACAATTAATTATTAAAGAGTTGTTTTTAGGACATTAACTCTATTGAAGACCTCAACAATAATTAATTGATTATAATATAAATTATATTAAAAACATTAAAATTAGTGTTTTTTGACTTAAAAATATTTAATACAGAATTTGATATTTGTTTTCCTTTTCTCTCTTTTGAAGATCAGTTATTTTATTACTTTTTCGAGTAGTTCTTCATATTTTGAATGTTCAAAATCTGCGGATTCAGGGCTTCGGAAGTAGTTTTCGAGGAGGGGTTCAGTTGTAGAGTCATTCATATAGAAGCCATTAGCATGGTCACAATTCTTTAAGACTCGAATCACTGTTTTGTTATCATTAATGTCGAGAGGAATAAAAGAGACTAAACTATAATCTTCTATAAGACCGGCCAAAGCCTGCGTTAGTTTCTTATATTTGGCTAAAAAGGGGTCATCACTTATTTTGTCGACCAAATAGTTGAGGTCAAGAATATCGCAGTAGAAATCAATTCCCAAATCTGTGTTTCCATACTTTTGGATCAAATCTACTTTAGACAAGACATTGATTTGAGGCATCTCTAAGTGAATCATTGAATTGAGACAATTGAGAGCCACAGATATGAACTTTGAGGCCTCATTCGAGTAGTGAGAGTCAACCAAATTGACGGCCACTAAACGTAAATCGATGGCACTTTCCGTTTGTTCACAACTTTCCTTCTGTTTGGCCAAAGAATTTAATTTATTGATAACACGTTTCAGTGATTCGTGATTCGTGTAGAGCTCTATCTGTCCCGGACTGTCCACTAAGACATAAAGTGGCGAATGTTTATTATCTTTAGTCAAGGATTGGATGGCATTTTGTAATTGATTTTGAAGCCAATCAAAGTTTGCGTCCAAAAAATCAAAGCAATAAAGAAGTGATCCGTTTGGACCCAAATTCATGGTTTGCATCACTTCAGACAAACAAATAAGATTTGAGATATCAATAGAGGCTTCAAATGGGAGCACATCATTAGCCGGATCTAAGTTAATGGTTATCACCGATCGGCCCAAACGACGCAAAAAATCAGACATTACGTGACAATAAGTAGTTTTTCCCGAACCCGCAGGTCCTATCACTAATTGGCCGAATAATGGGCTCGAACTCATGATGAACAACAATTGTCAAAGTTATTACTAATTGATAAATGATTAATAATTAATAATAATAATTAAATAAATTTTGAACTGATTCATATTATGAACTCAAATCATTTAAATTTTCAACGCTTTGTTTTCTACACTTTCAGCTCTTTTTATATGAAACTATTCAACACTTTCTTATTATAAAAAGTACAAAAACATCGGTTTATAAATATTGGTTCGATATTGATAAAATGAATGAGTGAACTTTGCAAGAGCACATTAAACTTTCCTTATTAATAGAATTTCTTACTCAACCAAACTTCAGAACTTCGCTATAATTCGTGTTTAAATCATTCTTAAGATTTGAAGTAAATCCGAAAAATGACGGCAT
>JAQGCE010000847.1:0-10446 GCA_034699185.1 Eupelops torulosus | reverse complement strand
TGGCATAATTTATTGTTAAAACTCATTTGTTCAATGAAGTTTTCGATTCTTAATCTTAAACTCTATTACTATATATTAATAAACAATAAATTATGCTAGCTTTTTATTTTCATTTGGGGCTAGATAATTATCTATGCATTAGACTAAAGTCGTTTGTTAAGGAAATTCTTTAATGTTTAAAATAATCGAAGAATTTTAATTTTCAAAAATTAATTTAAGGTACCATAAGCCCAATTTTTCTAATTTAATCGAGAAATATTCAAGTGATTCCATGTAAACTTGTTAAAAAGTATAGTTTCCAGAATTACATAACAAAATGTTTATTCGTAAGCAAAGAATTTATGATCAAGGTATTTAACAAGGTAAGATTCTCATTTTCAATCAGAATTTCTTAATTAGTTTTATTTAATAATAAAAAAATAACGAATAGATTGTTATTCAAACGATATTATGGATGAGCCGTAAAATATGATTTCTAATTATCTTTTAATTACTTCTATTGGACCCAAAAAATTAATTTTGTAGTTATTTTGTGATTTGTTTAAGTCATCGATTACTCAAATATTTGTAGATTTACTCAATTTGTTAGTAATTATCCAATAAAAGACCTACTTTTTAGAATCTAATAACTTTTATCTGGATATTAATAGTAAAGTAAACGATAGACTAATCTATTGTCTTATTATTGATTTAGTTATTTAATCAATTGATTGTTTAAGTGTATAAACAATCAAATAATCAGCACATCCTATGAATTAGCAGGTAGGGGGTAGTCCTCTGTTTGGACATTACGCAAATCAAAATTACGTCATTTGTGAAGAAGGGGTTTGTCTGACAGAAGGGCTGTCCCTTTTAGACAAACATTTGAAAATCTGAACGTTATTTTCATTCAACTGAAACCACAACTGAATTGTAAACACAATTTTCTGTTTAACTTTTAATCACATTTTGACTGATTTTCTAATTTGTTTTTGCTTTCAATCATTTTTAAGTGTTTTTATTTAAACAATTGAAACATTTATTAAAAAATCAAATAAACAAACATTTGTCAAAAATTGTTATTATTTACACATTTCTCTCGGTTTCAAAAAAATTGCTGAACCTTTAAAAGGTATGTTTACTCGACTTTTATTCAATTTTATTTAAAATTAAATTAATTTTCTTTGATTTCTTTTTCAATTAAACTTTTATTTTAATATATTTTTTGAAATAAAAGCCCAATTTTCGCATAAAATCTTGCATTCAATGAATAATTCATTTAAATACTTGGGCCGTAAAAAACCAATTTTCAAGTAATTCATCAAAAGTTTGATTTAAATTTTATTTACAAAATAAACAAATTTTCGAATCAAAACATTTCGTTTGGATTTTATAAAAGGAAATAAAATTTTAAATTTACTTCAAATTCAAATAAATCATTGAATTGAAAGTTGAATTACAAGAAAATAGTCGTCAAAAGTGTTTTGCAATCAAAATAATTGTTATTTTTACTCAAATTCTTTGATTTTAAAAAAGGTTTTATTTATTTTAAGTCATTATAGCTATCAATAAAAAGTTAATTGCTTTTTAAAATTAGAACAGATATCCAGCAAAACCAAAAATATTAATGTATTGACTTTAAACAAAAAGTATAATTCAATTAATTTTAATTTGAGAACAAAATAATAATAAATTAACTGAAAAACAAATAAAACAAATCTATTGAAAATCGTGTAAAAAATATATCCATTTATTTATCTTTGATTTCCCAGAAGTTATATTCAGACCCAGACTTGTATTGTCTCAAAACACAAACATATAATCCTTTTTAAATTGATTACTATTTAAAACAATGAACTTATAATTTATCGATTTTTAATTAATGCAATCAATTCAGGGTTTGTTTTCTCATATTTGTAAATGAGCTTATTTAATCCAGTTATTGATTATTCATTAGCTCTCTCTCTCTCTCTCTCTCCCTCTCTCTCTCTCTCTCTCTCTCTCTCTCTCTCTCAACCAAGTTATTTTTGTTATCAAAAAATGGATCCCTTGTTCATTAAGTGTTCCTCCCTTTAATCTAATATAAGTTTTGATTGCTCTTAGTTTTTGAACTATTAAAGTAAATCAAAAACTGATTTATGTTTTTATTGTTCATTGAATAGAATTTTTTGAATAAAAAATTTTCGCCCACTTTATAAACACTTTAACTTCACTTCACATTAAATATTTAGATAAATAAATCTTTTAATTTAAATCACGAATTAATAACAATTTCGCCCACAAATGACTCCTAACCAGAGTTCTCAGATCTAATCAATAGTTTTAATGGTATTTCCATTGAAACTCAAATTTTTTATTTAATTGATGAAAATGTTGTGAAAAAGTAATTTTTGAAAATTTATTGCGATTTTAAATTAAAATTTCCCTCAAATTAATAATTGAGTCAAATATTTCATAATTTATTGTATTTAAAGAGTTTTTTTCTCAAAGAATTTGTTAACTTTTCTGTTAATCTTAAAATTGATAACAAATTAATTTATTGCTCAACTGTTTTACATTTTGTTCAAATTAGTCATGCTGCATTTTTCATACTTTGAACTTTATTTCTCAAATACTTGCACGTTAACGCAAAAATACATGTATCATTGTTGATTATTTAATTTAAATTAAACTATGAAACTTGGTTTCATTCGATTTTTAATAAATTACTCCCTTATTCATAATATATTAGATAACATTTGATCAAGAACCTTTCAAAATAATTCAAACTTAATAGAGATTTACAATTTTGGAAGGAATTTGAGACCAAAATAGAAATAATTAGGATTCGGAACAAAAACTAATTTATTGTCTCGTATTTCAGCGATATTTTTGGTTTTGGTATTAATTTTCATTCATTTGTTATACGAAAACCTGATTTACTGATTGGTTTCGATTTATCACAAATTCTGTGATAAGACTCAGAATCCGTCAAAAACTTGTTTATGAGTTTGAATTTAAGTCTAAAAATGTCAGAAATTCAATATTAGATTAGGAATTACTCAAAAGCTTTACAATTGATATCAAAAAAGAATTTATTAATTAACTTAAAATACTTTCCTTAGTTTTCTCAATAACTTCTAGTAATTTATCAAATTCTTGATCTCAACAAAAATTGTGAAAACAATGCCATTTGAATGGGTTTTCCATCGATTTTCTTCATTGTTTAAAATATTTGAGTCCACTTCCGATAAAAGACAGACCTATTGTTGACCCCAATCTATACCTATCATTCAAAGCTCACCTCATTTTTCAATGATTCCTAATCTGCATAACAATAAAGGGTTTCAAATTGTTTTAAATGTTTTAACTTATTTCGTATTCAATTTCATAGAATAGCCTTTGAGTTAAACACCGGTTATGTTGTACTCTAATCACAACTGTATTACCGAAACAAAACTTACGCTAATTATAAGTATAGCTGAAAAATATTTTATATATTCAGTCATAACTTGTTTGGGAACTAAAAAGAGTGAATATTTTAGGAGAACATCGATTTATACGCTATTTTCTGTGATCAAAAAAATTTGAGTCTTATATTGAGTCACACCTGAGTTAACATTGATTAACAATTTTTTGCACATTTTATTTCTTCAGTCGTTTTGTTTTATTTGTGTTCAGACATCAAACCAATGAATAAATTGGTTTTGAAGGCCGTTTCGCTTTCATTTGATTTTATAAAATAGTTTTCTCCAAAAAATAATATTTTCCTCAATTTATACACATTTTGATTGACAGAACACTCGACTCTTGCCTCTCAACAGTTCCATAAGAGATTGATTGAAAAATGCCCGGATCCTGTGCCCGCTGTCAGAAGACGGTCTACTTTAATGAAGAAAAGATGGCAATTGGGAAGAGCTTTCACGTCATGTGCTTTGTTTGCGGTCAGATTCATTAAAATATTTTGATTAAAAACTTTAATTATCACTGAATTTCTTATCTGATAATAGTTTCATTAATTTTTTTTATTGTTTTTAAAAAGAAATGACCCTTTTTGTAGTCCCGACAACTAATTCAAAATGTATTTTTCGTTTCTCAATTGTCTTCACTTCAATTTTTTTTTATTTATTAAACTACCCGTAAATTCTTTAGATATGTATTTGACGTTAAGATAAGACTTTGTTTATCAGATAATTAGTCTAAGGATACAAATGTATAATAATTATCATATATTTTATTCTTTTCGTCAGATTTATTGTCTGTTTTTATGCTTTTCTTAAATATTTTATGATTTTATCGTTTGTTTCTTAATTCAAATTAATTGTGTTTTTGTTGGGAAAATAGCAAACAAGTCGTGTAACCGAAGGTTAGACAGTGGAAACCTGACCGAACACGACGGAGAAATCTACTGCAGGTCATGTTATGGCAAACTATTCGGACCCAAAGGGTAAACCCATAAATTTTAATCATTATTCCGATCAAAGTTTTCAAAACTTATTATCGATAAACAAAACGCTTAAATAATTTTTAATTTATGAATCAATTCTTCAAATATTTACTTATCAAATGATTCATTAGTTACGGTTATGGTGGAGGCGCCGGTACTTTATCTATGGATACGGGTGACAGCACTAATGGTCCGCCGACCAGCAATATTCCTGCTACAGCACAAGCGTTTATAGCACCTAAAAAAGGGCCGCCATCTCCGCAGCCGCAGACAAACGGCTCAGTCAAACCGAAGTTCGGTGGCGCTGACATCTGTCCTCGTTGTAATAAAGGTTAGTTCACTCTTTCCTAATATTATTCATTGAAATAATTCTGAATAATTGTTTTGTTTAGCCGTATATATGGCAGAGAAGATGATGGGCGGGGGTTCGGTATGTCTGACGAGTGGCCTAAAGCTCACTCTGTTTTGTCTTTATTTTGATTTAATGTTTGATTTTTGTCCAAAAATTTAAGGCTTGGCATAAGAGTACGTGTTTTACGTGTAAGGAGTGTCGCAAACGACTCGAGTCCACTACTCTTTGCGAACGGGAGGGAGAGATATACTGCAAAAGTAAATCATTTCTTACTTAAGTATTTCCATAAAATGTTTTTATTTATGTCTTCTTATTATTCAAAAGATTGATTCGTTTTGTTTTTATTTGAAAATAATTGTCAGTTCATTTGCACCGGTTTTTAACCTTTTAATTGAATTTCATTGCACAGCCTGTTATGGAAAAATGTATGGCCCTAAAGGTTATGGCTTTGGAGGTGGGGCTGGAGTTTTGCAAAACTTTGTCGAATAAAAAAAGGAAATAATGAGAAATATATGTCTCCTTCTTATCAAACGATTCTTCAAATATTCCAAACTTAAAGAAAATACTTTCCAATTGTGTGCCAATCGGTGAAAGCCATTCCTCTACTCATCTCTATTGAAGACTGGTTTCAGTTAAATCATTAATATTAGTAATCAATGAATACCTAATAGTTTTCGGACACATTTCCGACATTTAAGACAAAATTAGAAAATATTTGGACTGAAATCAAAGGACGATATCATAGACTTCGCGCGCATTCACTCAAAATATTCAAAAATATCTTAATATTAATCTTAGTTTTTGTTTTTATGCACTATTTTTAGACTCAGATTATATTTTATTATCTTTTTTTACTTAATATTATTTTTTACGATAGAAGTGAATATATTTTTCTCCGGTTATACAAAATAATTATTAAATTTGAAGAAAACATATTTTTGTTGACAAAAAACAGATATTAATGTTCTTAAAGATTCTATTTTAACAAAAATCATGTTATAATTAACTATAAACTTATTAATTCTCATAATTATAATTAACTTAAGGCTGATTCGGGACTAATCGAGTGTAACATAAATTTAAATATTTATTTTAATTAGCAATTCGTGACGTTTTATCACTAATTAATTCCTATAATTAATACTATTTTATGCAAATGTTGTGTTCTTTCAAATTAATCCTTTTTTGTCTATTTTTGTTGTCTTTCCTTAAAATGTCTTCATTTTTTCGGATTAATTATTTGTAATTAATTACAAACTCTAATGTTTTTTGCAAAACTGTCGAATGAATTAATCGATTGTTTAATTACTTAAATGAATAATTAATTGAAAATTTTTCCAAAACCTCATCAAAATTGTGTATAGAATTCACTTTAAAAATAAGAGTTACTTGTTATTAATTAATTAATAATAAGTAATTAAGTTAATACAAAAAACTCATTGTTAAAAATCCTAATTAAATGTTGGCATCGATTAAAATATTAATATTTTGGCCCAAATTTTATTCAAAGATAATTTATTTTCAAATATTTTTCGTTTTTATTTTGGAAAATATATTGAATGCGAAAAATTTGATGAAAAAAATGGCAAAATTTGAGAAACCGATCAGTTTTTGAGAGTAACATACAATCTATTAAAAACACAAAACATATTTCATAGAAAATCAATCAAAAAACAACTTTCAAATGAATCTTAGCTATCGATCACTACTTCAAGTGATTTATGAAATTTTGCTGAAAAACACATTTTTTTGGATCATTTTTAGTTTTTCTGATAAATTGAACCATTAATTAGTTTTTCAAATTTGTTTTATTTCTAATCAATATTCTGTCCATTCTATCGGCTCCTCTTTTTTTTTATTGAAAACTGTTTTGGGAACAGAATATAAAAATTTATGTCACGACTTGTTCCGCTATGATTGAGATAGTTAACTTTGGAGTTAAGACATCACAATTAATCAGAGATTCTCAAGAGATGAACAACAGTTGAATAACCCATCAATTGTCTGTTTAATTCCCCAAGAAGTAAGTGATTTAGCAAGGTCAAAATAATTATATGGAAGAATATCGTTCCGAAAACACTTACTTGCTCATTCATGACCATGTTACTGTCACTCGATTATTTGTGGCAAATGTTCAAGATTAAAATGATCCTGTTTAATTGAATTGACACCTTTGTCCTTTCTTGTATCTGACGATATTGATCCGGTTGTTGTCATTCAGTGGAGACATTCTTTTCTAATTTTTTTTAACTTTAGATAAATGATTGAATTCAATGAAAATAATAATAATTTTAATTATTATTTCAATGAAACTTATTTTGTTAACAAATCTTTTTTATATATAATAAAAATAATAATAATTATAATAATAATAATAATAATTAAATGATAGCTATTTTTTTTAAATTTATAACACATTTCCCAGTATTTTGTGATGAAAAACAATAAAATAAAATCAATTATTTTGACTAAATTTGTAACGAAATTCACAATTCAATTGATGTTTCAGATCGAGAATATATTATTATTATTCTTATTATTATATAATTTTGATAATTAAATATTTGGTTAATTTGTTGGATATTTTTGGCTGATTTTGATTCCAATTCAATGAGAATTTCAATTAAACAAATGAGAGAATAATTGATATCATTTTTGATGTCATTTTGGTTAAATGCATGCAAAATGTTATAACACAGAATCCAATGGCGAACACTTCCGATGAATATTCTTTAAATGACGTGAATTGACGAATAGATTTTTGTTGTTGTTTTTTCAAATCTTCTGCTCATTTAATCTAAAATTAATTTATTCTCTAATTTTGTGATAATTTTCGGCTGAAATGAATGATAAATAACTAATTAATTCACTGTTTTGTCTTAGAGTTAAATGAAAATAAATTCGATCTAATCGTTGAATAAATTTTCGTTTAAACCATTGAATGAATGTTTGTTTGTTTTAATTATACTTTTTTGGCATTTTTTCATTCAATCCATACTTCGCTTTAATAGCAATTAAGTTAAAAAAGTTTTGAATCTTTTCATTTGTTGAGAGTTTTTGATATTATATTTTCGTTCAATTATTATAAGAAGTAATTAAACAAATAGTAATCATATCATCTGTTGGTTCGCATCAGTTATTATAACAGAAGAGTATTGCACTTCAATTCCGGTGAAAATTTCTTCATTAAAATACTGTACAAATCAATATTGAATTCGACACAAAATTGTCTTTTATTTAATTTATTATTCATTCATATATTGACGAAACCGAAGCACAAGAATTGTATTAAAAATTTGTTTTGTTTTTAAGTCAATGGGAATAAGAATCCAACCAATCGTTAAACAATTGATCCAAAAATGGCCGATAAGTTCATACTTTGTCGGTTTGAAGCTTAGGCTCTAAACTAAGACGCCTTCCATTTGTTATAGCATTGATAAGTCGGGCGCTGTCCTGTCGTCGATCATTAATTAACGTTAGTTTGGCCTCTCTTTCAAAAATATCTTTAGCCGCGTCCTGATCTGATTTACACCTGGAGAGGGCACCTGTCAAATTGGTTGTGCTCGTATTGACGACAGCGGCCGCCAAACTAACTGTATCTTCAGAAACATGTATTCTCGTAGGCGTTGGGGAGAGACTATCAGAACCACACGAACCACAAGAGCTGGTGTCACTCAACTCTCTTGTAGGTCTTCTTCCCATTCGAGGTGAATGATTTGGACCCCTTCTGCCGAGTATTTGTGCCTGGATGTGATCACATATGCGTTTGAATCGACGCAAAGGACCTAAAAATATATTAAAAGTTAATAAATTGGAGAATAAAAAGAATTAAATTGGATTTTACCCGATATTAGTGTAAATGTAATGCAATAAATGGTCGGTTTGTCTGAGCTTTTGTCGAGACTGCCATTTGTGGCATTATTATCTGCGGGCGGTGTCGCACACGTAATGTCCACATGAAAACGAACATTGCGTTGAAACATAGCTGTGCCGCCCGGCCTTTTGAACTCGACTCGGAAAGACATTGGAGAGAGAACGGAATGACTTAAATCTGATATCTATTGTGAAAAGTAATGGAATTCTTGTAATAATTGTCATAAACTTGTGTTAAACTCACAGAAAGGAATGCGTGAATTAGATCTGCTTTAATGGCAGACAACTGGCGATCTTTTATAAGAATGACGTGCGTCTCATCCCTCTCTGTTCCCATTAGGCTTCCGAACCACGACCTCTTTGTCAACTCAGGAGAAGACTCAGGAGTCAGACTGACGTCATCATAGAGTGGAACTACAGAACAAATGAAGTCATGAGTGTTGTTTGAAACGATAAAAATTGGATTTCTTCTGTTCACTGACTATGACTTTGAGTTTATGTCAATATATTTCGATAATTGGTTTTATATATTCTCAAAACAAACAAATAAATATAAAAAAGGAATTCATTTTTTGGATTTACAAAAGTATAGACATATAAAAAGGGATTTCTTTTGAATTTTTTTTTGTTGTAAAAACAGATTTTTCTCAGTTCACAGATTTTAACTTTCAATATAACCTTAAATAGAATCAAAATCTATTGATTTCTCTCTGTTTTCACAGAAAAATACATTGAAAGTGAATTTTCAAAACCTTTAAATAGCTTTTCAAATACAAAATCTATTGAATTTTCAAATGAATGTAGAATTTACTCAATTCTCAGTATTAATAATAAATGAGGACAGTTTTGTTACAGAATATCTTTAGCAAACTAGGTAAAAGTATTTGAATGGAAAACATGTTAATTACCTTGTAATTTTCTGCGATGAAATCTTAAATTATAAGAGTAATTAAGAATTAGATTTGACTCTATATTTAATTTGAGAATAAATACCTAGGACTTCCAAGAAAACTATTTTTCAATGTGTTAAGCCGGGATTTCCAATAGGGTTGTGATAGAGGAGAGCCGGGGGGAGTTTCTAGTAGTTCATCAGAATTATTGACTGTTCGATGAGGTTTCGGTGAATTGACCGGTGATACTAATAAATTATTGACTCCACAATTGGTTCTTCTGTTTACGATTCGCCTGTGATTTGGCGTACAATTTATATACACTTTTGTCGAAGAATTGATTCTATCGATTGGTTTGAGACAAATATCACTCAGTTTTCTAAAAATAAATTTAATTAATTGAATTGAGACAAACCCATAGGGAAATCTTCGTGGAGTAATGGGTGAGCCATCGGCTAATATATCGGCATTATGTCTGGCGGTTGCGGAATTGGGTCTGACATCAACTCTCTTTCGCGGCGGATCAGCTTTAATGGTAAACAAGATTTTTATTATAGCAATGAAAATAAAAAATAAGTTTAGAATTGCTTAAGACATGAATCCTAACCGGATTCTGATCTGTTCCTTATAATAGATTCAGTTTCATCTTCAAAACAGGGCCGACGTCTCTTTCGATCCAATAGTAAGAAATATATTACTTTTTCGGTGTTATGACTATTGTTTGCAAACAAACCAAAGGGAGGGCAGAGACGAGAGGAGAGAGAAAAAGTCAGAATAAGTCAAATAAAAAAATATAGAGATTTTGAGTAAAAAATCTGAGAAAATATTGGGAAACTAGTATTGAAGACTCACTTCGCGCACAATAAGTCCCTTAAAAGCTTTTCCTTGTCTTTAAAACAGCCTAAAGATGTCATATTCGTTAAGAC
>JAQGCE010000846.1:0-10446 GCA_034699185.1 Eupelops torulosus | reverse complement strand
TCAATAATTTTATTGAAAAAAAGCACGGCCGCCATTTTTTCACCTCGCTCCAATGGGTAGGGAATTTTCCAGGATTTTTCGGTTTCAGAGGGGGGATTTTGTCTGAATCCCCCCTCTGGGCAACACTGGTGTTGAACGTAATCATCGACTCAAACATATTTTCAAATTGAAAACTTTTGAACTCAAACAAAGTCTTTGTTACAAAAATCTATCAAATATTTAATTAATTACCAAATGATTGGTTTTCACTGATTTACAGATTTTTCTCTTATTTACTACTTTTTATATAATCTTCATTTAATCTGATTTGTTATTGCTAAGTTAACGGTTTAAAAGTTACCAAGGAGTCAACTTAATTGTTCTCTTTCATCAAATTCAATTAAAGATTTAAGTTTTGTGATGATCAAGGTGATATAAATTGGCACCGATTTTAATGAATATTTTTTTGAGAACACAAAAAATCTAAATAAGAAACAAGTTATCTATTAAATGTATCAAGACAACTTTTTTATTTTTTAACCTTGATAGAATAGTCTAGAAACTTAAATAAACATGGTTATGTTTGATAAAGAATTTTATTTTTTCTCGTCTGCTTTAAGCCATTATTTTCTAGACTTTTATTTTTAGATTATTTCTCAAAATAATATGTCTTAAGAGCTCTTTTGAAAAACTCATTTAAGAGTTGGTTAAAAATGAGATTCAAGACTCAGATTAGACTAAATTGAAAGTCAGATTGAAATGTTGATTTGTCTGCTATTATTTGAGCTTGCTACTATTTAGTATAAATCTTGATGAAAGGATAATTGATATTTTCAATATTTTTTGCGATAATTTTTTAGAAAATTGGGTTCAAATTCAATGATTTGAGAATTGAAATAAATATTATATAACACTCTGCTATCGGTTATTATTTTTGGCACCGCTTTTATCTTTCGCTTATTTAACGTGACTTTAGATAAAAAGAAGAATTTCTATAATATATTAATACATAATATCCAATATTTTTAACTTTATCTGTCAATCATTAGTCTGTTTTACATGAATTAAACACTCGATAGGAATCGTGTGCCCAATAATTATTAAGTTATAGGAATTGAATAAATTGATATTCACTAATGAATGCCTTATTCTGTTCTTTCATTAAGAGTTGTATTAAATATAGAAACCAAAAAACAGTGGTATTTTCAATCATTTTGAGAGACATATCTATAGTTTATTATGAATTCCGGTGTAGTTTTCCATTTCTGTTATTTCAGGTCCAATGGAGTATTGATTTTTTCGTTAAAATTCACAATTATTTTCTATAAATGGAAATATTTTCTGATATTTTGTATAAATAGAAGTCTTTTTTCAATTTGATTATCGATTGAAAAAAATAGTTTCAAATTAACAAAAATTTCCATTAATTCCAGGTTTGAGTTTCTATTCATTAAATTAATGTAATATTGCTTTGTATTTGAAATTAAAGTAAATATTAGACACGAACAACATTTTCACATTAGAATCGCTTTTTATCAACTCTTTCCTATTGTTTGTCGGATTCAATGAACCAATAGTTAGATTGTTTGGAAAATATCCGCAATAATTACAGTTTGGAAATAATAACAATTTTGTGGATTTATTTGTTTTGATTTAAAGGTGTCTCTGAAAATGAGACACTTTTTGCTTGAATTTAATACTTTTCTTTAGATGGCATTGATTTACAGTTGAAATATTAAACATAAATTCAAAACCATTTACTTAAAGGTCATATTTCGGAGTTATCGCAAAAAAATCAAATTCTGTTATTTGAGTAAAAATTTAACGAAAAGCAAATAAAAAGCAACGGTTTTATCCAATTCTATACTAAACGTTCAATATTTTGTATCACTTCTTTTTAATACTTCCAAAAAATCATTGAAATCCAATGTCTTTTTTATTGATTTTTGTCTCTCCTTTACATTTGTTGATAATACAAATATATAGAGATTCGTAACATTCCTGTCAATACTTATTCTCTATTTCTTAAGGCTTTAACGCTATAATGGTTTTGATATTTCTTTCTTCCATTATATTATTAGTTTTAAATTCTTAGCTAGATTAGAGGGTTTTGATTAAAACTACAGTATTCAGTTGTGTTGATCAAGTCCTATGGCTCTGGCAACTTGAAGATTGAATAATGGAAATATTTAAATTGGTTTTGAGCTAATATAACATTTTTCAAAAGCTTTTATAATAGAAATGCTTTTCAAATACATTTGAATTAAAATATAATGGAATTGAAGTCTTAGGAAATTTAAAAATAAACTCAAAAATAGAGTGTAATAAATGATACTTTACTTTATATGAACTTAGTTGAAGTCAAAACCAAGTACATTTTTTTCAATTTCCTGCATATGATTGAAAGAATTCTGAAGAATTTAATATAAATCTTCCTCTAAGCTATTTTGAAAGTAAAGAGGCTTGATCATTTCTGAGCAAATTAGCTCTTTTTCTTCTATTCTTTTATATTCTTTTCAATGAAAATAAATTTGATTTATTGCCCGAATGTTTTGAAAAAACAAATATTTTATTTTTGGATAATTTACCTGAAATCTGATTAAAAAGCTTTTTGTTTGATTAGAATTTTGACAGAAAATTATAAGTAAACAAAGGTTAGGATAATATTTTACAAATCGATCCCTCATTTCTTTAAAAATAATTTATTTGACGAAATATTTTAATAGAAAGTCCATTAAATGAATAAATAAATGAATGAATGAATTGAAAAGTATTTTATTTGATTGTCGTTCAAAATTGAAAAGACTTATCGATTTTCTTCTCTACAGTGAAAACAGATTTTTATTCTAAGCTTTGCCTTCATTTCAATAAAGCCTTTATTATAGCCTTGAGATGAGAGAGTCTGATGCACTGAATAACAGATAAAAACTTGATTTATATTCTTGGCATAAATGTTATTAAATTACATAATAACATCTGTATTATGCTTTTGAGTTTGCTTTTGGTTTGAATTATCAAATTATTGCGAGTTATCCAACATTTTTAAATCAATTAATAATTATTTTATAACTGTTTTAAGTACTTGAAAATTAAGAGACATTTTCATTGGATTTTGGTTTATATTTGTTTGAAATTCTGAGTAAATGATTTGAGTTCTGTTTATTTACTAATTACTTTAGATTTATTACAGATAACCCTCACACAAAATAACAAGTTATATGTATTTTCGCAATTCTTGTTTAGAAATTAATAAAATTCAATAAAATATTTTGAATGACAACAAGTTTTCAAAGCATGAAATCATTGTTGCGTTCAATATATTAATTAGTAGTAAATAAATGATTTGAAATATTTTTAGTTTATTTATGTTTTCTATGAATATTTACTTAAGGCCTGAATATTCAGAAGTAGAAGAATAATCATATAATCAGATATGAGTTCAAAGAATTGTGATTTGAGTCCGAAGTCTGAGCTTTAGGTTAATACCAGTATTTGTTTGAGAACAGAGACAAAAATATTTTTCTTGTTATTTTTCTTATCAATGTTTCTTATGGTAACCCCATTTCCATTAGTGATAATCCAATATCGAAATGGAAATCAGAAGAACATAAATAATACATTAAAATAAATAAATATTTATGATTTGCATTATATTCTTATGAAAGTCAACAAAAAAATTGTGTTTAAATTTGTGAACAAAATTTTAATAAAGTATATAAAAATACATTTTCTCTTCAAAGCTCAATCTATTTTAATGAATTGCAAGAGCGTTTTTGTTGACACTTGACTAGCGCTTTTATTTTTTCTCTAATTAGTTTCAATTTTTAACTAAAGCTTCATTTATTTTCCTTTTCATTTAGTTGTATATATATTAATGATTTTGAAATGTCTAACATTTAATTATTTTGAGTGAATTATTCAGATTCAATGATTTATCCATGGTAATATTAGGTATTATTGTATATTCTCAACGAAGTATACTCTTATCATCTTATAATATAACTGAAGTTTAACCTCTCTCTATATATATTTGTCAACTTTTCACTACATCTACGCTTTGTCCGTCACTTTCTATTTTAAAGTAATCACAGCAGAGTTCAGAGTTTAGACTGTTCACATAGATAGTGACGGGGTTGAACTTGTATATAATATTTATAGTTATTCATACATTTATCGGGTAATCGAAAATCAATAGATTTACTCAACAAATAAAAGATGAAAAATATTAATAATTCAGTTAAGGATTCAATTGAATTGAATTGAATTTATTCTGTTCTCAACTTTCAATTTAAGTAAAATCCGTTTATTTTCATTCTTTAAATCATAAGTAATTCATAGAATAAATTCATAAATAGTTGAGTTGTAAGTGAAAGGACTCATACCGTGGAAGGCGTTCCACATTTTTCCAAGACATTAACGTTAAATAAGAACCGATGAAGATTTAGTGTTAGTGCAATCATTCCGTCTACTCCTTTGAAAGCCTAATCAGATTTTTTCTTAAATCGATGTAAAAAAACATTTTGAGCCTTATTTCTAAATTAATTTTGGTTTTAACCGATTAATCAATAATAATGTGTTTTATATCCTTTTTAATGACAATATTGTTATTACGAAACTGATGTCTATATTGTCTGATATTTATTTCGAAAAATGTATGGAAAGACAAAATAGACTTTGTTCTAGATATGAAAAAGCTCTTTAGTTTTTTCTTAAGTTAACTATCTGAAAGAACCTAGTAAAAAAGTAGTTACAAAGATTAAAGTTATTTTTTTATGAATCATCTGATGTTTTCTTATTTTAAGAATCGAGTATTTCTTTATTGAGTATTGAGTTCTCCGATAGTCAGTGAATAGCTGTGAATAGCCTCTTAGGATATTATTATTAAAAAGAAATTATCTAGATGTTCTATTTAAATGTCAAACTCCTATCCGTAGGCATTTGATGCGTAGGCGTTACAGAATTGCCACTCATTAGAAGCAAATGATGACAAAACTGATGGCATAACTGCAAACACAACACAAATCAAATAATTGTCTAATCTTTGCAGTTATAATGTCTTAATGTTTATAATTAATTAGAAATTAATTATTTTCTGTTTCTATCAAATCTTGTTTAAGAGAATTAACAACAATTTTCTGAATTATATAACCAGAAAATTATATAATAAGAACTATGACCTTCAAAACAGAATTGTTGCCTAGTATAATTTGATATCATATTGAAAACACCTTTTTTACTGTTTGTGATATTAACTGAAAATAACAATAATTTCGAATAACAGACAGAGAATTAGACTTTGTTTCTGAGTCGTGTAATATTTAACAAGGTTTTTTTTGTTTATTCTGTTTTTCAAACAATGAATAACAAAACGTTTTATATTATATTATATTTAATTATATTTTCATTACAAACAAAGATTTAATTCACATAATATTTCATTAAGTCTTCATTTATAACAAAATAAAATTCAGACTAAAACAACAAATACTTAATAGAAGAACATAAACTCCACGGTTTGACACTTAACTTTAAATGAGCTAGAAAATTTAAGCGTCAAGTTTTAGCTATTTTCTGCATGGTCTATTTTAATAAACAGTTGTTTAAAAAATGTATTACTAACTCACCATATATTTATTCTGATCTAAAAGTATATATAAAATATCGATTTTCTACACTAAAATTGCTTTCATTTCAGCGATGGGCAAGCTCCTAGAAATAGGGGGACCAAAAAATTTTGAAAATGGGGGGGGGGGGGTGTAGGGGGTATTGTGCAATTTTCAAAACCTTCATAGACCTAGTCTCTATCCATAGACGTAATGTTAAACTTTCTGAAAAATTTTGTCCTACTTTTTTTACAATTTCCACTTTTTCAAGCATTTTCTACCAAAAGTTTCTTGGGGGGGGGGGGGTATCTCCAGACCAACAAATTAGGGGGCATTTAGGCTATATCCCCTTGCCCATCACTGCTTTCAAATTCTCAATTGTGCAATAAAAGGATGATTTTGTGAGCGAATAATTTATTTTAAATATACTTTTCATAGAATTTTAATCATTTTATAATATATTTTAATTTGTTTTCATTTTTCTCAAAATATTCAAAATATATTCAATAATTAAAATAAATATATATTTTATTTTCCTTTCAGTTATATTTATTACGAAAGTCATCGACACATCGGATACTGGATGAAGGGCTGCGCTTTTATATATGCAGTTTGTCCACTGATACCATTGTATATAAAGTGAGTCCATTTAATCTTTTCATTAAGTTTTGTCTTCGCTTTTGATTATCTTTTCTAAGGTTTGTATTTTCATTTCTCTTTTAATTAATTTTAATTTCCCTTTAATTCTATTGAATTAATCCTTGAGATCAGAAAAGTCTATAAGCGATCCTTTCCTCTTAAAAAACATGGAATAATTCATTTTAATCCCTTCTCTTCTAATTCACAATTTTGCACAAATCCTGAAAGTATTTCACAATTTTTGTAAGACTTTCAAAAATTTCTTAAACTTATTTTCTTTGAGTTTTATTATTCTTCAAATAATTTGAAGAAATTCTGTTTATTTTTGTGAAAACACTTTAGAAATGATACAAAAATTTCATAATTTCTTTATTTGATATTAAATTTGATAATATTTTGGAGTTTATGAACAGACGAATTGCCGATAACTATGTTTTCCTTAGGGATCCCCCTTTTGAAGAGTTATGGGATTCCTGTGTGAGAGAGTGTGTCATATGTTGTTCATTAAAGGATTCCTTAATCACTGTTAAGGCATTCGGCGAAGAATTGTCACGAAGTTTGTGTCGAATAAGTTTAAACACATTTTATTTTCCTATTTATTTGTCAAAACTAACCCTTTATCACAATTTTGTAAAATATGGTGTTCTGCCAATTGTAGGGCCAATTCACTCCACCACAACTCTGGTTGTACTTCATTGACCTGCAGGAGCAGACATTCGAATCATATCTTGCACTTGTTCATGCACGCTTCTCTACAAACACGTACCCCTCATGGGAGAGGGCACATCCACTCCGTTATTTAGCACACAATGGAGAGATTAATACATTGCGGGGTAACGTCAATCTGATGCGGGCCCGTGAAGGTGTTATGAAGAGCAAGAAATTTGGCAAAGACCTTGGCAAACTATACCCAGTTGTCGAACCAGATATGTCTGATTCGGGTTCTGTAGACAATGTTCTCGAGTTTTTGGTTACAGCGGGCGGACGGTCACTGCCCGAAGCGGTCATGACAATGGTGCCCGAGGCATGGCAAAATGACCCCCTCATGAATCCAGAAAAGAAACTTTTCTATCAATGGTCGGGCTGTGCAATGGAACCTTGGGATGGACCGGCGTTACTCACATTTACTGACGGCAGATATATCGGTGCTATACTCGACAGAAACGGTTTGAGGCCATCGAGATATTATCATACCGTTGATGGCTTTGTCATAATGGCCAGTGAGGTCGGAGTAGTGGATGTGCCAAATGACAACATTCTACAAAAGGTTAGTTTATTATTTGTGATTCACATTTCCTTTTGTTAATTAATTAACGGAAATTACATTGACTTTAATGCGAAAAAGCGGATAACCTTTCAGAATATTCTGAGCGATCAAATGTTTTTGCTATTTGTCGAAAAATAAAATCTAAAACACTGTCGCTTTAAGTCTTTTTAAGAGATATTGCATCATTTTAATAAACCCCCCTGCCCCCTAATAATCTTAATCAACATAAAAAACTTAAATTCTGGAAATTGTTTTAAACCTAATAATCTTGGAGAAATTACTCAAAATGCCATGGCGGATTTCTAGTAAAAATTTTAGTTCAAAATTGGGAGATTAACCTTGTCAAATCTTAAAATTTCTTTGTACAATGTTATGAAATATATATAATATGTACATAATTTTAGGGACGTCTGAGACCGGGAAGAATGCTTTTAATCGATACTAAGGAGAAAGTGTTCGCCCGCGACGAAGAGGTCAAACTAAACATTGCTCGCAAACGACCGCTCGAGTCATGGCTTAAAGAAATGTTTAGTTTGGAAGACCTAAAGAAAGCACATTTGACAGATTGGAAAGACCCTAAGATTCAACAATTCAAAAGAAAAGCTGTGCTTTTGGAGGGACGCAGTGAAGAGGATGTCCACGGAAGGGCTAAAGTACTAGAAGACAGACGGCTTGCGTTGTTTGCCTACACAACCGAAACGATAAATTTATTGATTTTACCGATGGTTAAGACTGAAAAAGAAGCATTGGGTTCAATGGGAAACGACGCCCCTCTCGCCTGTCTTTCTTTGTGTCAGCCATTAATATATGACTATTTCAAACAACTGTTCGCACAGGTGACAAATCCTCCCATTGATCCTTTTCGTGAGAGAGTTGTTATGTCTTTGGCCTGTCCAGTGGGCCCCGAAGCCAATATACTTGAATCATCTGCAGCTCAGTGCCGGCGCTTGTGGTTGGAACAGCCCATACTCTCCATTAAAGATTTAGATATTTTAAAAGAAACGAATTTTAGGGGATGGAAGACCAAAGTTATTGACTGTGTCTTTCCCCGACAAGAGGGCAAACCAGGACTTTTGCGTCATTTGGATCGGGTTTGTGCTGAAGCCTGTGAAGCCGCCAAAAGTGGATATACACTCGTTGTACTCAGCGATCGAAAGGCCGGACCCAAAATGATTCCAATCAGGTATAAGTCAATAAAATTATTTATTATTTATTTATAATATATTTTTAGTGCTTTGTTGGCATTGGGAGCGACTCATCACTATCTGATTAACGCTCGACAAAGAATGAAAGTCGGCCTCATTTCAGAAACTGGTGAAGCGCGTGAAGTGCATCACATGTGTGTACTCCTTGGTTATGGAGCTGATGCTATCTGTCCTTATCTTGTCTTCGAAACAATGGCTGCCCTTCGAGAGGAAGGTTTATTGCAATTAACGGACGCAGAAGTATTTGAAAATTATGTGATGGCTATGGAGAGGGGAATCTCTAAAGTAATGGCAAAGATGGGTATATCAACTCTGCACTCATACAAAGGCGCACAGATTTTTGAAGCGGTTGGTCTCGGAGAAGAAGTCATTGACAAATGCTTCAAAAACACAGCTTCTCGTTTAGGCGGTGCTACTTTCGAAGTGTTAGCAGAGGAAGCGTTGGAGCGACACTCTATTGCTTTCCATCCAAAGTATTTTACAGATCAACTGATTTTAAGAAATCCTGGATTCTATCACTGGAGGTCTGGAGGAGAAAAGCATATTAATCACCCCCTGGCCATCGCCAACCTTCAGGACGCGGCGGTCAGTAACTCTAAAAATGCTTACAAACAATTCGTTGAAATTACAAACAAAGCGGTCCGAGAATGTGCTCTTAGAGGACAATTGGAATTGCTTTACACAACTCATCCCATATCCGTTGATGAGGTGGAACCGGCCGTTAATATTGTCAAACGCTTTGTTACGGGTCTGTCAAACAAAATATTATTATTTGAAGGATTTTTCTGATCTTTTGATTTCAGGTGCGATGTCTTTCGGGTCGATATCACTGGAAGCGCACACAACACTCGCAAAAGCTATGAATAGAGTCGGCGGTAAATCAAATACTGGAGAGGGAGGAGAAGACTCGGATCGTTGGAAAGTTGTTGATCCCAACAATAATATGAGATCTGCCATCAAGCAAGTGGCCAGCGGTCGTTTCGGTGTGACCGCCGCTTATTTGGCAAACGCTGATGAATTGCAGATTAAGATGGCACAGGGAGCCAAGCCCGGAGAGGGTGGGGAATTGCCAGGACATAAAGTATCGATAGAAATCGCCAAAACTCGACATTCAGTTCCAGGAGTAGGTCTGATATCTCCGCCCCCACATCACGATATTTATTCAATTGAAGATTTGGCGGAACTTATATATGATCTGAAGTGTTCGAACCCAAAGGCGAGGATTTCCGTTAAATTGGTCTCAGAAGTCGGTGTCGGCATTGTTGCCGCCGGAGTAGCAAAAGGAAAGGCAGAGCACATAACCATATCTGGTCACGACGGAGGTACAGGTGCCTCTTCATGGACTGGTATTAAAGGTGCAGGTCTTCCCTGGGAGTTGGGTATATCAGAGACACATCAATATTTGGTGGCTAATGATCTTCGCTCACGAATTGTTCTTCAATGTGACGGACAAATTAGAACTGCATTCGATGTATTGGTTGCAGCACTTCTTGGCGCCGATGAGTTTGGTTTTTCGACGGCACCACTAATAGTACTGGGTTGTATAATGATGAGAAAGTGTCATCTCAACACATGTCCTGTTGGTGTCGCCACTCAAGACCCTGAGCTGAGGAAGAAATTTGAAGGACAACCGGAACATTTAGTCAATTACTTATTCCTTTTGGCCGAAGAGATCAGAGAAGAGATGGCAAAACTCGGGATCAGAAAATTTCAGGATTTGATCGGAAGGACAGAATTGTTGCGCTTCAGACCA
>JAQGCE010000845.1:0-10454 GCA_034699185.1 Eupelops torulosus | reverse complement strand
TACTAAATAATTACTTTGTTTTATGTCATAAATCAAGTGTAAAACAATTTTCACATTTTATGCATACAATTAGAGCACAGATTACTATCAAAAGTTCAAAACTGATTAATATTTTTTTTATATAAACTTATAATTATAAATAGGGTTCATTCAATCAGTACGTATAAGCCTTATCTTTGAACTTTCACTCTAGAAATACAATCTTGGTAATGAACACAAATGAATTGGATATAAATTCATAATCGGCAACAATCTAGCAAAAAAATAAGCTCGTATTTTCATTCTGAACAATCAAAAGAGCTTGATTAATAGCTTCATACTGATTAAATAGAACCACAAGTATAAGAGGAAATTTAGCAGGGTGGTCTTCAAATTATAAAAATACCAAAAATATCAGGAAATTAATTAGAAATTTATATAAAACACAACAGATTTCTGTTATATTAAACCAATTTATGTCAAAACACTTAAGATATAAGAGAAAAGAAAACAATAGATTCGAGAAAAAAAAATGTTAAAGAATTTTATAAATATTTTATGAAATTCAAGAAAACTTTTTTTGTGATGTATTTCAATCAAAAAACATGAAAATAGCGGAACGTCTTATATAAATGACTAGCGATTCAAGGATTGCTTTAAGACATTTGTTTTCTTCTATGAATTTCATATTTAATGGCATTTCTTTTGTGAATAAAAACATTTTTATAGTAAAACTTCTCCTAATCTAAAGTTTTCACTCAAAAACTTCAATAAAAATTCATTATTTTTTATTCAGAAATCTATTACAAGAAATATTAAACTTCTTTCCAACAGAAAAAAGCACAGAATAACTAAAAAAATCGATTGACATTCTTTTCTCTCAGCTCTTTAGCCATTATTTCACTACTTATTTGTTCATTTGATTTGAGATAAAGCAAAGATATCTTTACTTTCGGATCCGATAATTAGTGTCTAAGAAACGTATAATAAAAGTAAATCAAAAAACAGTTCCTTCAAATCAAAGACAGGATATGATAGGGAGAACTGGACGGGGATTTAGATCTAAAGGATTTGTGCTGTTTTCACAACTGTTTGATTCAACTCAAGAATTATTTGCGAATTAAATCTCAAACAAAGTGTTAATTAAATTAAAACTGATTTCTGCTATAAAACAGACGACAAAACCAATCAAAAACTCTTAAATAAGAAAATAATTATTAAAATCCAATTAATAGGGTTTGAGTAGTGCTTAGAAAATAAGTTATTTCAGTATTGAATCGGGAATTAAAAAATATATAAAACAACAAAAATTGTGTAACGAATGGATGGAATTCTCTCTCAATTTCTTCTAATCATTAAATTAAATAAAATATAAATAATTTGTTTCACAAATAATTAGTTTTCTTCTAAAAAAGGATTTACGAAAAAATCTAATGAAAGGAATGCTTTTCCGAATGAGTGAAAAAAATTAATCAAACATTGAGTCGGAAAATGAAATTTGAATTAAATTTGAAGCGAGTAATGACTCGAATATGAACTCAAAGAATCAAAACCAAAATATAAATTGATTTAAAAAAGTCTATATTTATATATATTTAAGAGTAAATTAAATACTAATTATTTGGAAAATTATCTCTACTATTATCGCGACTCAACATTTGATTTGAGGACTGACTACTACTACTAGAGTGAGGTTTGGCTGCCTCTCGAATCGAGGACAGTGTCTTCGAAAGCCATGTGTTCTTTGACTCGTCGTTCTGGTGTCTCATTTGGACGATTTCCGACTGCGCCGTATTTAACTGTAGGATCAGCTCCTAAACAATGAAAAGATAGTGAAAATCAATTCACATGAAAACCCTTTCAATCCTTTCCACACTATATTAGACATCAAACAGTGAATAATTGATGTGAAAAATAATATTAATGCGATTATGAAACAGAGCCCAGAATAATAAGTGCACTAAATTTGAATAATAATTAAGAGGAAAGCCTTGTTTTAAAATTAATTCATTTGAAGAATAAAATTGGATTAAAATATGTTTTCAACTAATTATATGATAATTAATAAAAACTTTTCAAAAGTCAAACTTTTGAACCATTTTTGGAAAAAAGCTTTTCTATGAATATAACATATTTTTGGTTTTGAATTATTGAAAACATATAATAAATTCTAGAAATTGAATATAAAATGAAGAATAAAATGAATTATTAAATGAATTTCAATTCAATTCAAAGAAAATGTTCTCAAAACTCATTTACCACTAAAAAGAAATAATAATTTATAGAAATTGATCTAAAAATATGTCGAAATCTTTCCCTAAAATTTTGGAAAATCTCAAAACTGAGCCGAAAACACGACATTTCAATTATGAGGCATAAAATATCGGAAATTACTGAAATCGCACAGAATAAGGCAGTGAACCCGACAGACAAATGGGTCGATAGAGGTATTAATTAAAAATTCTGAACAAAAATAAAAAATTTCATAACTAGTAAACTGTTGATAAAACCCAAAAGATTATTATTCTGTGCGCAAACATATAATACATATTAATAAAGGAATCGATACCTCATTGCTGCACTCGGCCTCTACCAGCGCCACTTTAGCCTTAACCAACTCAGTCTCTAATTCATCGATTTTCTGTTGTAATTGATTGCCTGTGCCGTTCAGACACCCAAGACTGGTCAAAGGGTCGGTGCCATTCACTTCTTTTAAAGAGCCATTATTTATGAAGAGTTGTGCACATCGTTCACAGTTTCGGACTTTTTCTAAAATGTTTTCCAACGACTCTTTCGATGAGTTCTGTTCGGATTCAAACCTCGATTGCAATTGAGAACAGATTTGCTTATATTCTGTGATTATTTTGGCGTTCCTTTGAATCTCATGTTCAGCCCTTTCCAATTCTCTTCTACACATTTCCTATAATTTACACAAAATTTATAAATCATTCAATTATTCCCTAAACTCATCAAACAACTCGAGAAAAGGTTTTCAAAACTAATCAAGCAACTGTTTATTAAAGTAGTTGTGGCTTACTTTGAGACACTTGACCTCATCTTCTAATCTTTTCTTTTCGTCCTCGACTTCCACGAGCAAACTCTTTGTAGTCAACAGTTCAGTGGACAGCGCATCGGATTTATCTTCGAATTTATCCAAATCTGCTTTCAATTTGATCTTTGAATTACAAGTTGTGAGCAATTCTTGTGCTAAATCGTCGTTTTCCTGTTCCAAACGCATGGATGAGTCCAAGAGTCGTTTGTTTTCCTTTTCGAGTCTATCGATAGGATTCTCAACTTTTGTGGACTCTTTCCATAACTGGTATTCCTTTTCATATTTCTTTAATTTCTAATAAAATTAAACGAAAGACCGAAACAAATATTAAAAATTAAGTGAAAGCAAAAGACAACAGACCATATGGGTTGCCATCAAATCAAATAAGGAATCATTTCTAATAAAGAAAACATAAAAATAGTGGGACTGACCTTCACTTTGATAGCGACAGCTGTTCTCAAAAGTAATTTTCCATTTTCTTCTGTTCTGAACTTTTTAGGTAAAGAAACCCGAAAATACTTTAGCACTCCTTCGAAATCAAGCGCTAACAGGTCTTTCTTGGACATGGAAAGCAATGCCAGCGCCACCTGGAATATTGTATCCATTCTGTCCAAAAGGAATAAGTCCAGAATGGGAAACACCACATGAAGTGGAAATTTTGCAGTGAAAAGCGTCAGAAACCATTGAGAAGCATACATATGGGCCTCCACTCCTGTTAAAGGAAAGGAGGGCTCAGAAATAAATTTCAAATTATGGCTCAATTACCTAAATCTGCGAAATGAGAGTATAGCTCAGGCATAAGGCTGTCCATAGCTCTCTCCAATTGATAGAATTTACAATGAAGTTCTTGGAAACCATTCCTAAACAAGTTTCTCAGTCCGTATTCGTTCATAATTTTTGCCAAAACACAGAACGCCTGCTCTTCTGGCATATGAAGGAGTAGAGCTGCGATCAGGAATGACAGGCCCTGACAATAACCAATCTCTGTATCGTAGTTTGAGTAGGCTTTGCATAATTTAAAGAGTGAGTCCTGACCTGTCCTCACAAATAATCATTAGATTTAAATTAAAAATTTATTTAAAATTATGTTAAACCTAAAGATCCGGACTCTTTAAAAAACTCATGTGCGGGAAAAGTACGATTAATGTCCCGTTCAATGTATTTCTCGTACGGAGACTCTCTAGTGATCAGCACTTTGTACTGTTCCATAAGATTGGTCTCGTCCTGACATCCGGCTAACAGCTGCCACACTTCTCCTCGAAGTGCTTCGGGAATTCCTCGTTTAACCAGAGTCGGCACATTTCGTGGTCTTTGAGAAAGATTTTGATGCCATTTATTGAGAAGTTCTGCCCAACCTTTCAATCAAAATAAAATTTTGAGCTCAGACTCAAATTCAAGGCAAACATACCGTCGAGTTCGGTCTGAGAACATTCTTTACTGACAACTCCTGTTCCACTTGGAAGTGGTTCGTCATTGTCTTCACTCTCGTCATTAGAAGGGGTCGGTAGTGATGTAACAGAGTTGCGCTGACTGTCCATTCGATCACCGCCCTCATGTCTGAGTCGAAGGGCCAGTTTATGTCTTTGATGAGACAATTGTGTCGCAGAAAAACATGAGATAACTTCGAATCGAGAGCTGGGCTCAGAGTTAGCCATTTCCCTGAGCTGGACATGAAACTGTTCCTGAAGTGGTTTGCCTTTAGTCAGTGCCGGTATATTAATCCAAAACTTGTCTGCAGCAGAACTGCTATTCATAATCTTAGCCTTAGCCTCAAAGACGAAGCGGACGGGCTCCTGAATTCCGGTGACCACCAAATCCACGGCTATTGTGAAGTAAACTCTGGTATCTCTGGCGGTCTCTGTATTAAGCACTTCAAAAAGTGGTTCCGTCGGATTCCATTCACCGATTATCTGCCACTGACATACAGTCTTCCGATTGTTGTCTGCCGTCATCGCGTGTTTGGACATCGATAAGAGTCCGATCGGAACCATATCTGAATGTCTTATATTTCGGCCTAAAGTTCACAAAAAATAATCAAAAATTATAATAAGTTTTCAATAAATTATTCGATAAAATGAAATCAAAATAAACACAAAACTAATGATTTGACAAAAAAATATTTGAATTATTAAACAAAAAATTATGCAAAACCTGGAGATAACAACATTCCGAAGCACTTTTCAATATTGAGGTTAACTCTCGACTGATTCAAGTCTTGGAATATTGCGATACATATCTTCTTCTCTGTGTTGACCTTAAACTTGAAGCACTCCTTATCGCGCGGACATACAATTGTCTTTCCATCGATGGTGTCTTCTTTGATTTCGAGACCGGCTTCCATTACAACAGTAATGTCTTGATTGGTACTATAAGACGCAACTCGTCTTCAAATATAAAATTAATCTTAAAATTAAATTGAACTCAATGTGAATAAGAGTCAGAGTCATACCTGAAGGCGAGTCCAAAAGCGTGAAGAATAGCTGCCACTACTTCAGGGGACTGACATCGGAATACATGACACTGGATTACACCCGACTCAAAGGTAGAGCCGTGAGAAGCGGTGAATGCAAAACAACTCCTTTCATTCGAGTCTTGTTTACCTCTGGCACAGAATATGATACGAGAAATGGGGAACTGACCCATCGGTTTCTGTTTCTCATTATTAGGTCTAAACAAACAAACAATTAAATCAAAATTAACTGTAATTTAATCGAATAGAAAGTCTTACATATCATCAGATGCTGTGCTCTGTTCAGCGCCAGTCATCTCAAATAGTTGAACGCATTCTTCTGGTATTTTTGGCACAATTAGTGTGATCTCCATCGCCGATGGACTGTCATTAAGGACAGCCATATTTCTTTGTATCTCAGACTCACTTCGGGGCGCATTTATAGTAGTGCTGCCCAAATATGTCACCCGTTCTCGAAGTGGTTGTAACTTATGGACAGAAATTTGGCTTTCATTAGAACCGACCGATGTTTGAGGCGCTGCAGAAGAGCCACTGGAGGTCGACGAGGAGGAGTCGACTGTTGACTGACCATCGTTTTCATTGGCACTCATTTGTGTAGAGTTGTCATTGTTTTCGGTCACCATATGTGGTACCTCTCCTGAGGGCACAAAAAGAGGACATCCAATGAGGACTCATTTAAATTAATTTGATTTCAAAACTCATCGAAAAAGTTTTTAAAACACAAAAAATAAAAATAAACACAAAACCAAAACAAATGAAAGTTTTATTGAATTTAAGTTAAGATTTGAAATAATTTTATTGGATTTAAGATAAATAAATAAAAAACGATTAAAAATGAATAATATTCACCATTTTTCGGCTTATTTTCATCTGATTTAAAGCCATTGTTATTATTATTATTACAATTGATGTCATTATTGAGTAATTGATTTGTGGTTTCAGTATTTGACTCAAAATTATTATTGTTTTCGCCGTTTGTTTTGATAACATTTTCGTTACCACTGTTTTCATCCATAATTTGTGGACTTAAATTTTTATATTACCTTGTTATCTGAATTAAATTCAACAATCAATTTGATATATAATTGAGATAAAGACAATTAATTAAATCACAACTAATGAGTGATTGTTTTTTCGTCACATTTTTTTCGTGTCATTCATTCAAAAATGTATTTTTCATTTACTCAGAGTTTAACTGTTTTTTAACCGTTTTGTGTAAATAACAAAAAAAATTTCTGTTCACTTCCTATCGTTTTATTTAATGGATTATATATTAATTATTTCAACAAATTTTTGCGCCAACTTGTACTCAAGTGGTGTATCATATGATGAAATACAGTCAATACCTTTTATTACAGTCAAACCTATTTTGTTGGAATTTTATCTCAACTTTAAATCTGAAGTATTGTTTATAACAAATTCAAACAAATGATGAAAACAACCTTGACAAGTTGTTAATGAACCAAAAAGCTGTTTTTAAAACGGAAATTAATTGGTATAAGGTTTCAAAAGCATATAAACACAACTTGGTGATTACGGTCAACTTTTTTAACCGGCAGAAATGTCATTGAAAGCTTGTACAAATAAAAAAACAAGCTTACCTCTATTGACAAACCGGTCGATTGAGTGCACCAAATTCAAACTAGCTAATAAAGCAATATTAATAAGATGTTCTTGAACAAATAAACAAGATATTAATCATAACAACCTTTAATTATCTTTATTTTTCAACAGTTTTTCAATGATTATAAAAATTGATTAAAAGATTTGATTAAAAGAAAATTCAAATAAAATGATAAGAAATGAGTAATCAAATAATAGGACAGTGTTTAGGAAAACCCTATTTAAAGGGTTTGGAAAAGTATTGCTATTATTTTGAAGTTTTAATGATTTGTTCAAAGATTTAATGCAAATATCGTTTGAATTTTATTCTAAGTTCGTAATGAATGGTCCGACTGTTCCCAATCGACGGGATCCGCATTCATAGCAGTATTTTGCGACAGTGGACGGGTATTTAGTGCCGCACTGGTGACAGAATTTGGGCAAATTATTACCGCTGGTAGACGACGACCGGGACCTAGTGCCCTCCGATCCACTGCCATCCCTGGGTGGAGTATTTATGGAAGACGATTCTCCACTTGAACCACTAGTACTGCCTCTGGTAGTGCTCTCACTCTTACTCTTATTCTGTGTTCCATTAGTTAATGTCCCGTTTGGACCATAACTCACGTGATTTCCATTTATTTTATTTATGTCTTGCAATGAATTCGGTTTATATTTTGTGCTTCCATTCAAATAGAGTTCTTCTATTCTGTACTTTAATTTTTCCATCTCTTCGTCTTCTGATATCTGGTGATTATTGTAGTGACCATTTTGATGATTATTATAAACATGATTGTTCTCATTTTTGACCGGTGACATTCCTCCAGTTCTGACTCCAGGCACAGTTCGAGGTCCGCCACAATAAGCCTCTGTCTTTTTAAGCAATTCCTTGAGCTGTTCATTCTTTATGAAATTGGTGTCACTCTTTGGGTGGTTCGGAAACTTTTCCTTGAATTTCATGATAGGCTCCGTTTGTTTGATAAGATTTTCCATACTATCGGGCGATAAGTTCTTCGGTCGCGACAAAGAGTTAAGCCGTTGTTTATCGACAAATTTGGACTTTGTTGGAGGCGATGGTGTCGTCCGAATGTTGCGGACAACCGGTTTCGGCGAAGTCTTAGACTTAATGTTGTTTTTTGTTGAACCGATTGGTAGACTTTTTGGAGGAGAGGGCTTCTGAACTGTACCAATCTTGCGATTGCTGGGAGGGGTCGGTGGCTGCGAACGACTTCCACCAATTGGTTTGGGCGGAGTTTCCGTCTTTGGTGAAGACTTTTTTGGTGTCGGCTTATACTGAAAATCAGTCATTAAAGAAAACAATTATATTTCTATTGATTCCAGTTTTGAACTCAAAAAATAAACTCTTTTTGTAAGAACTCTATTAACGGAATATTCAGAATATTCTGCAAAATGACTGTCATTTGTATCTTCTTTTTGCAAATCATTTACATTATTTGAATTATCATTTTTTATCCATTAATAAAATGATGTATTAATACAGTTAGAAAATAATAAATGTTAGGGACAGGTATATTAAAGGATATCCATAAATTAAATGCTAACTACTTTTCAGCTTGGGCTAATATTGACTTTTTTCCGGTTCAAATCCAATAGAGGATGTTCTAGTTAATAAAGTTTCAAGAAAGAATCATGGTGAAGCCTGGTTTAACCTAATTTTCATATATTTCGTAAAATAAATTTTCCTTGCTCATCTTTGATTATGAATAGAAAAATTACAACCAATATATTGTAATGCATTAAATGTATTAAACATTTATATGTCTGATAGAAAATGATTTTATCGTAATCTAAATGTAATTTTCATTCAATTCATTTGATATTCCGTTCAAACTATAAACGCAAACAAAAGACCGAAAGAAACACATTTTGTTTTTATTGATTAAAAGTTATTTCAAATAAAAATCAAACGTCATTTCATTTATTTATTGTTTTTTTTCTGAAGAAATTCCAATGAAATTCAAATAAAAATAATTTTGGAGCTAATAATGCATTTAATCACTAAATGACTCTAAAAATCGATTTGCGAACAAAAATAAATTTTAATTGTCTTTAAGTTAAATTATATTATAGTAAGTCATTCAAAATGATTTATGAACTTTTTTATACCCAGAGCTAAAGGACTCCCATTTAAATAGAGTGTTGAAAACAATTCAGTCAAATATCAATACTTCAGATTTGTTTCAGATTCTGAATTGTATTTCATTTTATAGTATTATAAACGGAAATACAGTCAAAGAGACGACAGAATATACAGAATGTACATGTATAATTGAAATTAAATATGAATGAAACACATTTCCTCAGACTTTAGGTGTTAGTTGCTAGTATAAATATATTGTAAGTCAAATCATTATTCAATTCATTCGATTAAATGTCTGTCTATGTATTGAATAATAATAAGTAGGTTAACATTCGTTCAAATGAGCAGGATAGAATATAAAAGCTAAAGCTAGACAAGCAAAACAAAATAAACACCGAATTGAGGTCTAGATTTTAAAACCAGGAACAAAACAAACGAAAAACATTGTTTAAGTTAGGTTTTAGTATTGGTAAAACAACAAGAAATGTGAATGTAAATAGCTACTTTAATCTATAAAAAAGTTTAGGGATATAAAATAATCAATTTCTAGTAAAAAAAAATTACTCTTTTACATTTTAGGCAATGTTTTAAAAGTAATGGGGGTAAATCAAAAATCCATCTAGGATTAAAAATCCTTGAAACCCCCTTTAAATAAATCCTTTAAATGGAGAAAAATTTCAGGAAATGAGTTTCAAACTAAACATTAATTATGTAATTTAAAAAAATAAGAATTATTTATCCTATATTTAACCTATTTAGACATTTAAATGGAAATATAATCTAGAAACAATCTACATTCCTCTAAGATTTGAAATGCAAAACCCCTGAGACCTATATGTCTGACACTTTGAACATTCCTGAACTAAAGCCAATGGCTTTTATTTAAATAATGGAAATGAAAATGTGTTATATTTACAGCCTTTTTCTGAATAAATTAATTAATCAAATGGTTTATTGACTCACTTGAGTTCTGGCTTTCATTCGTTCCAAAGCTTTATTATTATTAATATTATTATTATTAGCGCTGCGAGGAATCCGTGCTTTTTGTTCTCTACACCACTCTATATGTCGATCCGCGGCCTTATCCGAGAAGTTTCGACCACAAAACTGGCACTCAATATATCCTACAGGAACGCGTGGCGATCCGTTAGTGGCCGGTTCTTCAACTTTTTCACCCCTGGCCTGTCTTACAGTTCGCAAAAACTCTTCATGTTTTGCCCTCCAATTTTGAGTCTTATTTGTTTTATTAT
>JAQGCE010000844.1:0-10457 GCA_034699185.1 Eupelops torulosus | reverse complement strand
TTATCATAATTACTATCAATTTTAAAGATTTCAGTTCTGGAGAGGAAGAAAATTACGATGTTTTGAATGATTGCATTTTCCCGACTCTTACCGATGGTTTCAAACAATTCTTGACTCCTATTCTTGTGGCAAATCTTTTCTTAAGATTTTCAACACTTTTCATTAAAAACACTTTTATTACTCGACTGTTGACAATAGCGACGGGACTTTCACTACTTTTCTATCACCTGAGCGATGACAGCAAACTTTTAGCTGCAATTATGGTTTACCTGTCATTTGGGGCCATAACCTCTCTCTTGAGTTCTAAAGACAACTTTAAAGTTTGGATGATTTGTATCGGATTTGTTTGTATAAATGAATCTCTTATTTTGTTGGACGAGTCTTTAGTTCGTCTTCGCTCTCATATTATGTTATTAGTTATGAAAATAATTTCATTCAATGCAATGATTACCGAAGAATCACAAAAAGAAAAGATCAGTCAAATTGACAACACTTTTATTTCATCGCTTTCTTATTTATTACATCCGTTGTCTTTATTGTTGGGGGTTTGGCATCCCTTCCAAATCACAAGAAATCAAAGATCACTTTTCATTTCATTGATTGAATGCCTATACTATTTGTTGGTGTCGACTGTCTTCCTGTTATTGTCGACGTGTCTGATTCACCACTATTTTGGCCTTAAACTAATATCATATGTGGTGTCAATTTTGGCCACTTTTATGCCCAACTCTTTTGTGTATTTATTGGAGTTATGTCTAACGGTTTATATAAGTGCACAACAGTTCAGATTTTCTCATTATTTCATTTGTTTCGCCACTCAATCGATGCTCTGTTTATGGAATTCAGAGTAAGTCTTAACTTAAAAGTTATTTACAATTTTATACTAATTATCTTCAAATCAAATATTAGTCTTCGCGTTACAAATCCAATTTTAATAGAGTTTCCTCGTTCTTTGGTGGATGTGGTGGTGGCCTGGAATATACCAATGCACATATGGCTCAAAACTCGTATGAATTCCTTAATTGACTAATAATTTATTTTTAATCTATAAATGAATAAAATTTCAGATGTTTTCAATCCTTCAAAAAGAAAGGGTCGACCATTTCAAGCAATTTTCATCACTTATTTCATCAGTTCTTTCCTTCACGTATGGACTCAATTATCACTTTTTCATTACTTTTGTTCTTAAAAAATATTTTATTTAATCAAAACAGGGCTTCAATTTTCAAATATGGAGTGTTCTTTTGAGTCTGGGTGTTCTCACAAAACTTGAATATGACTTAAGAGAGGAGTTGTCAAAAGTATTCAACTCTTGTATTCACGTTCGGCGGTGTGTCTACCAATCGGTAGAAACAGATGAAACCCATTATTTCTCTTATTTCAAGTTTTGGAGAACCAATTATCTGTCGAAATGTGTCAGCAAATGGAAGCACACAAACACACCATTCAATTCAAAGTCTGTTCCAGTGGTTAACCTTTTATTCTCCTTATTAGCGATCACTCATTTATCATATCTCGGATCAACTTTTGATGGCAAAGAAGAGGTCAGTCAATAGCAGTCATTCTTTTTTAAAACAATACAATTTTAATTCATTTTCAATATATATTTAGTCATCAAAATTGGAAAACGTGTTATCGATTTGGAAGGAACTCAAGTTTTTCTCTCACATCGTATCCATTCTTACGTTTATTTTTTATAAAATGATTTAATAATTTTTCAAAATTCAATTTTAATAAGTATTCAATTAAAGTATTTTTTATAATTTATATTAAATTTTCAATAAATTAATTATTTGAAACAATTTTAAATCCATTTCGTTTTGCATTCAAATAAACGGTTAATTAAATAATTTTAAATAATTAAACCAATTAGAAAGTGAACAAGGTTGTTGTAAAAACTAGATATAGTTATTGACACCAATTATTTAATAGAAATATAGATTTAAAGAACAGTTTTTTTTATTAAACGTTAGAAGAAATCCGATTAAAAAGTTATTTTCATTTCTTTGAACCAATCATTGGGTCTCACATATGGTGAGAGAAGCTGTCGGCACCAAATTCAGTTCTTGGAGTGTTTTATTTAAATGTTGATCACTGAAAACGTCGCGAACACACATGAGATCGAACTCTTTGAGTGAGTCCGAGCGCTCTAACAGCCATTTTTTGACGTCAGTCAACGTTTCACTTGTTTTGAAAGTGGCCTCTAATTGGAGTCCTTCCGGAAATTTGAATCTGAGTCGAGTGTATTTTACACTCAATTTTTTATTCTTTTGTTCTCTCATTGCTTTTGTACGAAGAGTTTCTTCAATTTCTCTCTTTTTGGTTAAAGACTGCATTTGTCCCTTCATTTCTTCTGTCGATAATTTAAAGAAATCGTTATCCAAGTCGTCATCAGTTTGTGTTCGATCCGACTCTAAAACAATACAATTTCTGTCCAATAAAATAGGGAACTGTTGGACGTTATTCAATACATCCTTGTAATAAGTCATTTGTTCCTTAATGTTTGTAACTTCGGAATTAAAGATAAGCCATTCCTCTTCAGAATCGAGTTCGAAACCAATTGATATCAGGAATTCAAGTCCTCCTTTCAATTGAAGAACTCGTTTTTCAATCTTTGATTTTCGAATTTTCATAAACTTTTCCATCTCTTCGGGAGAACTATCTCTTAAATTAGTGACTATTTTATCCAAAGTTTTTATACAGTCCTCTATTTGTTGTTTTTGGTCACCGTTTTGACTATAATTACAATTAATTATAGTGAGAGCAGACATAAGCGTAAAATCGTCGGCAAAATTAGTTTGAATGTAATCATTGACTGTTTCTATTAATTCACTGATTGGCAGACTTTCATTAATACCAATTGTGGGACAATTAAACCGTTGTTTAGCTTCAAATTCTTCCCATTTCTTCTCGAGTTTCTCCTCTTCTTTCACTAAAGTCTAAACATTTTTTAAAATATTTTATTTTAATTATAAGAATAACAGAGCTCTGAAATCTTCTGTAATAAAGGAAACTAGCACATACCATTATGGTATTACCATATCTTTACCATAGCTTTACCATATTAATTACCATGGTAATTATTCAAAATTTTTAAAACCAAAGCATAGAAAAATATATCATAATCTGAAAATACCTCAACTTTTTCTTTCATTTTATATTCTTCAGTAATCTTCTGTCTCTCTTCTCGAAGAATATTCTCTAAAGTATTTGTTTTGTTGGAATGCGTCAGTTGTTGTCTTTGAATCCTTTCAATGGCGGCTTCGGCTGCCTTTTGTGTCGACACATCCTTTTTATCGCTTCGATTGGATGTATTGGCCTCTGAAAGGGTGGGCCCAACAGAAGCTGAAGAGCTTGAGTCAGACTGATTGAGGCGATGACCACTTCCTGCTATTTTGAACTTTGCGTCCAATTTCTTCTTTTTGAAAAAATCTTTGATAGCGTTCGCCATTAAATACAATTGTCTTAAATTCTTGGCGAATGTTCTTTAGGGAGCTTTAGTTCCAACGCTTCCCGTCTTAATTGATCTGATTTTCAAAATTATATTTATATGAAATGAATCGCAATTAACAAAAATTACCCAAAATTTGTTGTTTTTCTTCTTTTCTGGAAATTAATAATTGAATTCTTGAGCCGTAATTATTCCAAAAGATGACAATTAATATAATATTTGAGACAAACAATAATAATAACCAAAAGAGAAGCGAATCAATCATTAAAATGCTTTCAATTTATAGTAAAATAAATCAAAACAAATGATTCCGAGTTCTTTCAAATCATTTATTGCTCACAAATGACGTAACGAACGTCTGGTTTTGCATTTCATAAGTGACTGACAACTAAATGACGATTAGATGACGACAACAGACAACAGACAACATATTCTTATCTTTTTATTCTGTTTAAAAAAAACTCAAAATTCTAGTTCTCATATGATTTAAGACTTTGAACTTTAGACGAGAGCTTAACATCATATGAATCAAGCAGTCATTAACAGCATGGATCAATTTGAATCATTAACCCTTCCCTATGTTCTAATTTATTCTGAAATGGGAAAACCTATATTGGAATATACAAATATTTATATGCACATTCCTATTGGTCTATTTGTTAATCTGGAAACTGTACTTTTTAAGAAGTTTACATGGAATCACTAATAGCCTACTGGCTTAAATTCAAAAAATTGTGCTTATAGCTAGTTAAATTAATTTTTGAAAATTCAAAATCATGCATGACTTCAAACATAGCAGTGAAGCGCTTTTGAAGGGACAGTACTAATCATTCATGATTTTGAACTATTATTGATTTAAAGCATTAAATTAATTATTACCTCAAACACTAGATTGTGTTTCATAATCATATTCTCATTAATTGATTTTGCTTTTCAAACTGATCGCCGATCAGTGATCCGTGTTATCCCATTCAAAAGCATTAGACAGTTTTTGGGGTAATACGTCACAAAATCAGTGAAGTTAATGGGGTGGGTGGGTGACAGGCTTAAGTAATAAAAGTTCAAATTCATCCTTAGTTTTATGCAAATAACAGATTATTTTTGAGTCACTAAATGACTAAATTTTAAATACAAGTCATTATTGACTGAGTTTAGTGCTTACAGTGAACCCTATTTAATAGTTTTACTTCAATGACTCTTCGTTAAAATACATAGAAATCTTAGGAAAGGCTAATGTTTCAGATAATGAGAAAATTTGTTAATTTTATGAATATTGGGAAAAAAAGAAAAAACTAATGAATAACTTAAATATTTATTTCCAAAATTATGTTAGAATACAGTCATCGATATTATTAAAAATCAATAAATTATGATAAATATTATATAAACAAAAAGTACAATAAAAGTGATCTATCGATCGATTCAACAATAATTATACAGTAAATGAATGAGCCGTTCATTAAATGGCAGTGAATTCAATAATTCTAATATTATTTAATAAAGTGTTCACAAAAATGGCAGTCCATTCAAATTGATTTTTAAATTATTTAAATTATTGTTTTAGACTTAACTCTATATTATTTAAAAATAAAATCGGCTTCAGTTTCATCGATATGTCTTTCAATTGATAAAAGGCTTTATTTCTTGTCTTCAAATAAATCTAAAATTAAAACTAAAAACTGAAGAGACCTTTGATTGTCACAAAACAAACACAAATCGGTGCGAATTCATTGAAAAAATAAAGATTAGATAAATTCAGTGCAAATAAATATAGTATTAACTCAAAAAATGTTTAATAAAACAATTAAAAAAAACTAAAGTTTTCTAAAAACTTATTTAAAGACTTATTTTAATGATATTAATGTTGAAAATAAATTCATTTTAAATGAATGTCAAATGGATTTGAATAAGACTTTGACTGGAATTCAATGAAACATCAATGAAAATGAGCCGAAAAGTTAAGTAGGACTGAGTGGTGTCAAAGAATGTTAGAAGAGCTGCACAATTATGTTATGGGAGAAGTCGGACAATATTTCAATCATTTTATAAATAGATTCACAAAAGATGCCATTAATGGCATTAATTGATAATTAGTGGCAGTTTCGCGACTTTTCAGAAGAGATCATAAATAGATTATTAATTGTGTATATAATGACTGAAACTTTCTTTACATCCATTTGTCTAAAACTTTTCAAATTCTGTTTAATTCAGAGCTAAAGGAGAGGTGAAATCGCGTTCGCAATTACCTTAAGAGTGACCTAATTTTGACATTAAATTATTTAATAGTTTATAGCAATCATAACAATAGTCCAAAAATCACCGAATATTTGTTTCTACTTCAGAGTCATTGGACATCAAAAGCATAACTCTTCAAAATCTCATTTAAAATAATTAAAACCTTTCATAAAGAGAATAACTGAATAAGATTTTACCAAATATTTGAATCACCACTAAATCATACCATCAAAACATCTATACAATAAGTTATCGAATTATAGTAATAATAATAATAATAATAATAATATTAATTTAATAATAAATGTCAACCAATTGGCAGTGATTTCGCTTAATTCGAATAACAACTAAACTATTGTATAACCGCTCAGAATATACACATATCTTTACAAAACCTTTCAAAAGCATAGGTATAGTGAGGTAGACATCAAGATATAGCCAATAATCGGTTCGTATTAATGTTTAATTGCGGTGAATGTCAATAGCGTTGCGCTGTTTTCCAAATAAAATAATTCAATCAATTCTATAATTTTAGTGAAAAACAGAATAAATACCTGTTTCATAGAGAGGACTCATCTGAGTAAGGTCTTTTTTGGTGAGAACTGCGTCTAAACGACTCGGACGCAATAGTTTCTGTTGGTGCCCAAACTGGCCGTTCATTTGAGAGCGATAACTACTCGTGTGGTTTGGGTTCATATGAATGGCACCAAAAGAATAAGAGTTTTGTCTCAACAAACCATTAGATGGAACCGATATTTGTTTGGCTTCATTCGGATTGCAGTCATTTTGTGGTAAACAATGATAATCATTGGAAACAGCGTTCGAATAATTGGAATGCTTTTGATTGGATTCAATCGATGAATAATTACAATTAATTAATGGAGAAATCGAATCATTCGATTTCAAAGTTTGTGAATTCAACAAATTTGTCACATTTGGATAGTGTTGTGTCGATTTGCCGTTCCTTTGAACAGGGAATGGCATTTGGTATGAGTTGAATGGAATTTGTGGCGAAGACTTGGATGAGTTAAACAAATTCAGTTGTGATTTCAAATGTTGTGGCGTTGAGTGAATCGCATCATTTGTAATGTTATATACATTTTCCCAATTGAATGAATGAGAATTATTACCAACATTTTGAGACACCGGTAGGTTATAACTGGCAGTGAGTCCTGGAATTGCATTATTAGTCTTATGTTTAGTTCGACCAGATTTTCCGCTCTTCTGTTTGGAAGAGTGAGAGTCAACACTCGACGCTTTACTACTCGTTGAACAGGCTGGCGATACCAGTGCTGATCGATCGTTTTGAACATTCATTACTAATGTCGGTGTAGAGGCCGGTGAAAGACCAGGAGTTTGAGGGGTCAATGGCCTATCTATTGAAATAGAAGGAGACGGTGTTCTCGGAGGAGTGTCGGGCGGAGACTTTGGTGCCACCAACTCTTTGCTGATAATATGTCTCTTATTCGAGAGAAAGCCGTTAATGTCATTAAAATTGCTCTTTATTTCTGGAACAGCACTTCGTTTTATTGTCAGTTTGTTTTGATGTCCATTCAATTTGATTGTCGTTTCTTTAAAATCATTCACAGAATCTGTTGGTTTGTGCGGTTCGATCTGATGTTCAACTAAAGCAACCAATTTATCGAATCTGCTGTCAATACTGTCCTTCCACTTATGTTTGCCATTGAAAAAAGGAATGCTTTCCTCCGACTTTCCATTCATTGATTTTGATTTATTGTCTGAACAAAAATATTTAAGTAAAACGAAAATCAGATTTAAAGTTGAGACTTACGGTCATATTTTTTGCTATCCGTTCCTATGCTCTGTATCTTATAAATGTCTTCAGATTTTTCGTTATCATTATTAACTGCCGACAACTTTATCACAACAGGTGGTCGACGAATATTTTCACCGTTTTTTGGTGAAGACGAAGGAGATCTCGAAGACCTTTAAAGTTAATAATAATAATAATAAATATAAAAATCGTTTTAAAGAAAGGCTTACTTTTTTCGATAATGCGATTCATCGCTAGATTTTCGCTTAAGTTTTGTTTCATTAGATCTGGAATATGACTCATTCGGAGAATTGCATTCTTTGACTGAAGCGCTATTATCTGTGCGATCGATTTTTAATGTCATCAGAAGTGGTTTTTTGTCGTGAGTTCTTTCCATCGACTTCTTTGGCGAAGAAAAACTTTTAGGCGAATTCTGTTCATTTAAGGCACTGGAAATTTCGCTCGGATTCGAGTTTTTAGAGGAATTTTCGCGCGAATTATGCGATTCTTCACTATATTTATTGCTATCTTTAGAAATGATTTCATATTCTTTAACTTTAGTTTGAATACCGGTTTCAGTCATTAGATTCTGAACTCCTTTTCGATGAGAATTTTTCTGAGGATATGTATTCTCTTCATTCAACGCCTGAATAATCAATGAATTTATTCTTTCCTCATAATTAGGAAATTTTATCGAATGGTTTATTCCATTTTTGTTTTTATAGTCATTCCCAAAGACAAGACTGGAATGAATGTCTGGTTTGAGGTCAGCCTCTTTGATGCGGGACTTATTCAAGCAAAAGCTTGACTTTTCCAGAGTTAGAACTTCGTTTTCTAACTGATTGACTGTATTCGACAACTGTTTCTTCTGCTCCAACATTGCCGTCAATTCACTTAAAATATGAGTTTTGTTTTTATTGCGGAAACCGTTTAGAGTTTGACTCAAATTCGATGTTTCCTTTCGTTGGCTTTTATTCATGAGTTTTGAGTTCTGATTCTCGAGAAGAATAATGTGTTTTTGTAATGAAGACTCTTGTATTTGAAGTTCTCTGTTGTGGGCCACCATTTCTCTGGCCTTTTCCAACAATTCGTGAGAAGTCGATGCTTTAATTCCCAATTCATAGAGTCTAGACTTTAGTAAAGCGACGCCTTTTTCAAGCAAACCCTTTATATGTCTTTCCAAACAATCCAATTGAGACATTAACTCAATGTTTCGTCGCTTTTCTTCTTCGACTTGTTGTTTGAGTACATCTTTGTGTTGAGGGGTTTGCATATATGCTATGAATTGTAGGATTTGTTGTTTCCAAGTGTCCAACAGTTCAGTCAGATCTGGCGATACGGAAAACAAAGACGTGTCTCTTATGACTACATTAGGCACTGACGTAACTCTACAGGAGGTATCTAATTTGCGATCTACACATCCGGGAGCGGGTTCTAGTCTATGGCCAGCGGCTGAAGAAATACTCAAAACAGTTTGAGCGTGAAGTAGATCTAAACCATTAAATCGAATCGATTTCTTTGATTTTTTAGAAACCATTCCATTCTTTCGGGGTCTTCCGGGGCGACGATTTCCAGGACTTTCGATTCGATTTTGTTTATGAGCGGCGCGTTTAATGGCAGCGCTCACACTTTCCGGGTATTTACGCGGTCGGCCCACTCTATTGTATTTCTTTTTTCGCGGAATATTTTCTGTTTCTTCATTACTTTCGTGACCAGAACTACCGTTGTGTTGACTTCCACTACTTTGGTTTGTAGAACCCTTACTATTATTGCACCACTCAGACCAGGCTTTACGCGTCCACTTGGGAAAAGTGCCCGATTCGTCTCTCATCTCTTTAGAGTCATTGGAAGACGAATCTGAACTGACTTCCATTTTTGAAGACTTTTTACTTCTACTGTCATCGTCTTGAGTCTGGTTTGTGTCAAATCAAATGATAATTAGTTTTATTTCACACAATAGTAATAATTATAAATACCTTAAGCTTAGGATTCTTTAGTTTCTCGAAATAACGCTCTAATTTGGTTCTGTCGATGGTATGCAAGTAATATGAGACGGGTTTTCCTGTCCACGAAACTGAACCTTTTTTTGGCTGTATTTCTTTGACGTGCATTATTGTCCCGATGTCTGCAAATTACAATTAAATTATTACACAATAAACCAATTGATAAATGTATTGATAATTACCACTCAGATTGCGGTCAGTTATCCGAAAGTTGAGAGAACAGAATGCTTTGGATGAGACAATCTTTGCGCAGTCCCTCATTTCCGCGAAACGTTGTTTCAACATATGATCGACGTTCGGACCAAAAGCGAAGTTATTCACAAAAATGAATCTAAAAAATAATAATTAAATTAAGAGAGTCACAAAAAGATGTGCTGTGCTGTAACTGTCACTCACGTCGCAGAATTAATCACTTCTTTGTGGTCGTCGTGGAAGAAGTCTCCTCTAATCAGTTGATAATCGCCATGTTTTTTGCCGAACCAACGCATCCAAAATCTGAATCTCTTATCCATTGTCTGAATTCAACAAAAAAATTTAATTTTAATGGGTAATATTAATAGACCGGATACCGAAGCGTAGGAGGAGGGTACATCTGCCTTTTCTATACCGATGCATCTACGGCAACCGGTTGCTGCGGCCACTTGAAGAACCACTTGTCCAACACCTGATCCCAGATCAACGAATACGTCGTCTGAATTTAAGTCTATTTCATTTATCATTTGTGAAATAAACTCGAATGAAGTCTCGCCGTAGACTTCTGGCGAAAAGGGCTCGTATTGGTTGAGTCGTTCCGGATCTGTCACCGAAAAGTTATACACCTTTTGGATAATGTGTTTTAGAAGATTTGTTGACGCCTTCGAAGAACTTCTCATCGCCAAACCCTTCCACTGTTTAAATAAATAATCGATTAAACAATGGTTTGACAAAAAAGAGAAGAGTGGGTACCAGTGGTAGGGTTTGATTGATTACGCGGTTATACTTCTCACATAAGGTT
>JAQGCE010000843.1:0-10457 GCA_034699185.1 Eupelops torulosus | reverse complement strand
ATCCCTCTCTCCTCTGATCTGATCACACATTTTCCGGTCCCGAATAGTATTCAGAATACCTCTCAATTGTTCAGAAATTTCAAAGAAAATCTGAAAAACCCCTTAAAATTAGTGAAAATTATTTCAAATTAATTTCTGATTGAAATCATTTATAAAAATGTCTTTAAATAAAAAATCGAAGAAATATTTTCTGTTAATTAATGATAACTTAAATTAATTGCATTATTTAAAAATAATTAATTCAGTTTATCTAAACCTTTGATCACTGATCACCTCATAACTGATCAAATCTTCGGGTACGGACCTGATCAGTCTAGGGAGGTATGAGTGTATATTCAACAAATTTCATAAAAAATCATAAAAGATATTCCCATCAGATCGGACTGGTTTTGGTGAATGCCCCTCAAGCCTTGAGGCTCAAGGCAGGGACTTGAACAGCATGATTGTCAACTTAATCAGGAAAACAGATTCGGATGTATTATTAAATTAAATGTTATAAACTTGAGATTCAAATCTTTTGAATTTATTATTCAATTATTTATTTTTAATAAAAATAAGATTCAACAAAGAGAGCACATAATGTAATAATAATAATAATAATAATAATAATATTAATAATAATAACTTAAATATAATGATGAAGACGTGAAATATATATATAATTTACAAATATTTTCACATAAAAGTCCTTAAAATGATTGTGAATTTCAAATACAATTCAGATTCTATTTATAATTACATTAATTTTTTCATAATAAATACAGAATATTCTTAACATGAATTACATTTCAATTCAAATATAGTCCTAATACCAAAAAATTACATAAAGTTTTACCAAATTATTTATAGATTTGTAGATTTTTATATATTTATATTAAAACAACTAATTTCTAAATATCGACAAACTTTTAATTAAACAAAAAGTGTTTGCATTAATTAAAAGTTGTTTACAGTTTTGTTTCAAATTTTTCTATAAAACTCTGAATTTATTTCTGCAATAGATTTGAATTTAAGTCCAAAAGTCAAGACATGATTACAATAAGAGCTCAATAGAACTCAAGTCTTATATATAAGCAAATTCTGACCAAATTCTGGTAGAATTCACAGAATTTCATTCAATTTCATGATTAAGTCATTTAAAACTTTCAACAAATTCTATAAAATGATAGAACTTTTAGTAAAACTTTGAGTTTGGGATTAAATAATTCAAAAAACAATTCAATCAATGAATATCTCAAAAAAGTATATCAAGTCTTTTGAAATGATTCAAATCTTAGACAAAATTAATCAAATAATTAACTGTAAATTTCAAGCAAATAATTAACTCTTAATTAATAATAAAATTGGAATAAATATAAATAAATACGAGACTAAAAGCAACAAAAAGTTTGAATCATTTGAGAACTACTGCTAAACAAACAAAAGACATTTTTTATATAAAATTTTGAGATAGAAATTGATTTGTTTGTCACCCAATCAGCTGTTAATTTGAAAAATAAGTCAACAATTTGTTTGATTACTCGAAATCGATAATAACTTGCAATAATTATTATTATTATTAAATATATGAGTTGTTGTGCGTTAAGTGATTCGAATCACCACTACTTCAGAGCAGATGTAATGAAATGTCAATCAGAATGAATGGGAGTCACGAAAAACTGTACACTTTTTTAAATCGCGTTTTATCTGTAATTAGACTAAAATACAGATAAAACTAATCGATTTTTATCTAATTTTATCGCAGGACAACCAAATCTCTTCCAATTCTTTGAACAGCTATTAAATGAATCGAAAACATTAATAAATTGATTAAAAATTATAGAATTCAATACAAACCGTATTAATCCATTCGCTGTCCTGAAGACACAATTCTAATATCACATGTGATTCTTTGCTTTCGTCGCCGCCCCTCATATTCTCGACCTAAACCACAGATAATTATTGAGTTAAACAGAGAGACTTGTTTTTATGGGAACTCACTTTAGTTTTACATTTGCAGAAAAAATTATATTTCTGGTGATGTAAATGAGAATATAAAACAATTTTGTCGGCACAGGGATCGCAGGCCGCATATTTGGTTTGCTTCAGATCGACACCAGTTTGAGGTTCGAGAGTCATTTGATTGTATGGCTCTCCATTGAATTGCATTATTTGTGTACTCCAGTTGTCGTGACATAACTGCAATAAATACACCATTTGTTCAAAACATTCTAAAATTTTAATTGAGTTTAGGACATACCCGACAACGAAGATCTCCGACATTGTTCTGAGCGGTGACAGTGAAGAGGGGATAGGTTTCTACACACTTAACAATGTTTGCGTCCCATTTGACTTTACTGAAAAAACGAGATTTCTTTCGCGAACAGACGTCGTCTATCGCCTGAACGTGAGATAAAAAGTATTCATCTGTTTTCACAAAACAAAACAATTTTAATCATTTTCTATAAATGCATTGGACAGTCATTTAAAGACAAACCGTTTTCTTTGACTATTTCTGAGATGAAATTAGGATCTAATGCTTGACTTATTAATGTTTGAATAAAGACTTCGAAGTTTTCCTGATTATGGTATGAATTCGTAGATTGAGATGCGTTCGACTTATTGCCTATCCTTTCAATAGACGCCAAACCATTCCTGAATTTATTTAAACTTCAATAATAATTCGTAATTAATGGAAATGTGGTCACTTACACAGCATTCGGGTTATTCTGAGTCAAACCTAACTTTTCGACAACAATTCTGGTACGACTACAACCCATTATCCTGACGTCAACCCCTGTGTATCGCTGTCTTACAGTGGGATTCCAGGCCGAGTACTGCAGACAATTAAATAAAATTAAAAAAGTCGACCAAAACCCAAATTTTTTATTACTTACAGACGAGGTATTAATATATACAGTGATGTCGTCCTGTTCCGTCGGTTCAAACCTCTGGAGCAGACTCTTGCCTTCTATTCTCCAAATGACGGGTAAATCATATTGTGATTCATCCATTGAAACGACAAAATCTCCGGTTCTCATTAATCCTTCCCTAATAGTTGAGGCCTTTTTATCCTGCGATCGTCTGCGCGGAGTATTAGTTCCGGCGCTTTGCATCCCTACAGACTGTTGGCTGCTATTGCTATTTGTCTGAGCGCTGAAAGACACAGAATTTGTTGTTGAGGTGGTTGTCGTCACAGAATTATTGACAGCTGTCGTACAAACAGGAGTAGCCTGAATTGGACTCATTATGTGTTCAATGGCTACCGTCGAACCTATTGTTGTCGTAGGAATTGAGACATTCGTTGGACTTGTCTTCAGGTTTGGCGACTTTTTATTTGTTTGATTCGAAACATTATTTGGTTTCTTAGTATTGTTTGTCTGATTGGGCACTGAATTCACTAAAATAGGTTTAATTGTCTCTAAATTTGGCTTTTGTTGAATTGAATTTTGATGGCATTGTTCCGTCACTTCTTCCGGTTTGTCCTCAATTATATTACTCAAAGAATTAATAATAACAGAATTAATACTATTTTCAATGGATTCGGTAGAACTCGTCGACAAAATAGGTTTCGAACTATTAGTTAAAACATTATTTTTCTTATTATTATTTTTCTTGATATTAATGTTAACCGACGGCGAAATTATTTTTTCGAAGTCAGGTGCCGTTCGTTTTTTATTTGAGTTGTCAGAACTGCTTGACTTTCGGCTCTTTTTTACAGAATGAGTGTTTGGAGGACTGTCGGGAAACTCATATTCATCGTGTGTTGTCTGCGAATCACTTCCAAAAGAATTCAATTTATTCTGTTTTCTCTTTTTACTGTTTTTCACGTCTTTTTTCGAATCCATTTCAATGATGTGAACAGTATTTGTGTTGATATTAGTGGAGGGCCTTCTCTTGAAGAACTTACTCTCGTAGTTCTCCCGATCACCAGAAGTTGACTTTTTATTGGAGAGATTTTCTCCACTCATTAATTTTGGTGTATTTTGATTCACTTCCGAAAAGTTATTCTTTTTGGAGTCGAAGATGTCTTCACTGATGTCATAACTGTCTTCAAGTTTTAGTTTTTTGCTTTTATTAGACTTCTGTCCGTTTACTGTATTGTTTTGTTTAACTTTATTTTCATTCGATTCTTTCAACTTTTTCTTCTTCTTTTCTTTGGTGACGACCGGAGTATTAGTGGGAGAGTTAATGAATGACATAAAGCTTTTGAGAAAACCGGACGGGTGCGAAGAATTACTGTTCCCCTGATTTGAGTTTGAATTTTGGTTTGCATTCGGAGATAAGTTTGCATTCGAACGATCAGAACATATGTTCGACGATTGGTTTATCACAAGTGGGGACTGGGTTTCCATCTGAACGCCTGCAGACATGTTTGGTGTTTGAGTTTCCATCGAAACACAATCTGTGGGTTCCGTCAGAAAACTGAGTTCGTCATCAATTGTGGGAAACGATTGCTTCTCTGACACAGTGTTTGTTGTCGTTTGTGTCAACTGCTGCGACGCCATTGTTATCACCGGTTCTATGAGCTGTTGTTCCTGTGTTTGCACTGTTGGAAGAGGCTCGTGTGGCAACTGTTGCATCAAATCATGTTCTGCTTGTGTTGAATGTGTCGGATGAGGTGTTTGTTGTTGTTGTTGTTGTTGTTGTGGTTGTGGTAAGTGCTGCTGATATTGCATTTCATAACATGTATTTGCGTTGGAGTGAGTGTCCGCACCACTCGACTCATTGGTCATAACGTGATTTGTTTGTGATTCTTGTTGTGTCTGATTGTGATGTGCCATAGATTGAGACATTAAATAAGGATTCTGGTATGAGCTCTGATATTGCTGTTGAGTATCCACTGGTTGGGGGTATCCACTATGCGTATCATAACCAGTGTATGCGTTATTGGGATCGACGGCTATGTTCCCAACGCTTACGTTCTTATTTTTATCCTTTTTCTTATTCCTTTTACTACTTTTACTTTTTTTCTTATTATTAAAGTTTTGGTCGACTTTTATATTAGGATTGAATCCATTGTTTGTGTCTTCACTTACGGGGAAATTAATTATTGGAAAATCAATTTCTTGTGAACTGAAAACTGAACTCAGAGTTGGCTCAGAATTAAGTTTAGTATTCGAAAGGTTATCATTCATAGGATTGACGCCAACCATTGATGACAAACCACATGACTCCTGTTCTGCTTCGTGAATGTTAGCACCAGGCATTAAATAACCCGGCCTTTGAGATACAACTGATGAGTTATTCTGAGCGCTGTTCATATTGGCTGCAGCAGCGGCTGCTACCATACAAGAAGAGCTGTTCGTCAGAATAGAATCCGACGTTTGGCTGCCATTTGTCGGCATCTTTTGATTCGAACCGAAATTCGTTCCATAATTGGCCGCAAACGCAGTGTTTTGTGTCGGAGTTTGTGGTGTCAGTTGTGGATAATGCGGGACCTGTTCCTCATGTGATGTCGAAGTTTGAGAATTAGTTGACATCACATGTGGTTGACCTACACTTGAAGGAGGGGTTGGATAACCGGGTGTAGGTGTTGGTGTTTGGGCCCCCATTGATGAAAAGCCTTGAGGAGTGCCATAAGAGGAAAAGTCTTGCGTTGAGGACTGAACCGCTGCACCGGTAGCTGTAGGAGTGCCCTGACTAGAATTTGAAGTGTTTGATCTTTGAGGCTGAGGGTAAGGAGATTGAGGCAGGTTTGTGGCCGGACTGTTATAACCGAAACTACAGGACGAGTCATTCCCCTGTTGGTGGCCGTGATTACTGGCAGACGATGAAGAACGAGACACCGATTGATTGGCGTTAAGACTGTTCGATATGACATTATTAACACTATGGGCAGGACTGGACGTATAGTTGACCACTGGTTGAGCGCTGGTATTCATCATTGGCATCATTGCACAGTTGGACAGATATGTGCCATTCATAGCACTCATATTCCTTGCATTACATGAATTACTTGAGACTTGTTTTGAGCCCTGAATTAATGATGAACTGCTCAACAGTTCCCGACTGCGAGCGCTCGCATCCGAATGGAAACCGACTGAAGGATAAGCACTTCTGGAGGTGGAGTTTGAGGCAAAGGCAGTCATAGCCTGTTGATTGCCTGTCGCCAAACCCGATGCATATCTTTGTGATTGCATTGAGGCGTAGTCGTGTGCGGCCGCCGCCATTGCGAACACATTTGACGCGTAGGGATCTGTTTGGCTGTGATGGTGATGACCTGTTATCTTTGCGCCAACATTTGAGTCCAATGACTGTCCTCTGGAGGCGATCGCATGACTTGATTGGGTTGGAGGCAGAGACGGCATAATATTGCGGAAAGAATTGTCGACACTTGACATCGCATTTGATGTCTTGTGATGAGAGTGGAAGTGATGGCCTTTTATGCTCTCATTTGACGACTTGTTATTTGAAGAGTGATGTGAAGAGTTGTGAGAAGAATGGGAAGAATGAGAGTTATGGGACGCATGAGATGAATGTGGATGAGAGGGATGACTGCCTCCGATGGCGTTCGCACTACTATTCATAACTGCATTCACATTGACTGCATTTACCGCTTCGTGCGGTAATATTCCGAACGGACCGCTGCCTGTGTTGGTTGCCATCAGGTTTGGGTGATGTCTCCACGTGGATGGTGTCAAATGTGATGGAAACAGTGGACCGGTGGCCAAACTCGCGCTACTTTCGGCATTCATATTGTTTAAGTTGTTGGCAGCACTCATACCAGACATTCCCGACATCGTTGAACAATAGGCGGCATTCCTCAAGTTATTCATATCATTATCAGATTTTTTCATAGGATTAAAAAAACCGGATCCGACCGCAGCCGACGGTAAGTAAGAGGCCTTTGACTGGAACTGAGCCGACAAAAAGCTTGAGTCATAACTCGGGTGATGAAGGAATGGGTTTGTGTTGAACGACGAGCTGTCATGAGATGGTGTCTGATGTGAGGCCGCATTCAAGCCATGCGATGAAAATAACCACGAATGTGGATGAGCTGCAGATGAGCCGTAATGACCAGTCATGGCCTGATTGGTGGCTGCATTGGCCGTCACTGCCGATACCCCAAGACCTAAGTGGTCATTGACATTGAGCTGATGACCACTTTGGCCAACATTAAGACCGGAAGTCACATTCAACTGATTCATTTGATTTCCCGAAGCTCTTAAAGCTCGGGAATAGTGTTGAGCCGTAAGCCCATGAGCCGTGTATTGAGCCCATGAGGACGGGTCCATAGCTGACACGTGACCCGTTAGGCACAACACCAAAGCTCAGAATCAACAAAATATGTCAATCTATTATCACTCGGAATCACTTCTTCATAATTGTCATTAAATAGTGTCTCAAATATTTTTCTAAACATTTGTTTACATTCCGATTGAGTTTTCAATTAATTTGTGGATTAATTCCAAACACTTCTTAAGAATGAATTTTTTCACAGAAATCCTGAAAAATGTTTAATAATTATCAGATAATTAATTAATTTTTAAAAAAAATATGTGAAAGGAAAAAATGAGCCAAAAATATTAAATTTTACCATTTCTTGGATTTATTGACAATTAAATTATGGTTTTAAGTGAAAAAGTTTGCAAACAATTAGAGTTGAAATGAATTGTCGTATATTTTCGGTGGTTTTGATAGTCGAGTGAAAATTGTGGACATAATTAGGATAATAATATACTGTGTTTTACCTCAATATTAAATTTGTTATTAATGTTCAACCATTTTAATGGGCCGTCACTTCAAATGTTTTCCCCTCAGAGTCACAGCCATTAAAGTCTAGTGTTTTCTCTCCATCTTCTCATTCAATCAAATGATTGTTCGCTAAAAGCTCTCAATTACAGCATTAGTGGCGTCACTGGTGTCGCCATCTCTGTGGGGGACGTCATTTGTCACCAGACAATAATCTGTTGACTAATTGATGCCAACTTAGAACACGATTTCAACTGATATTAATCTTGTTAAACTATAAGCACGCAAACATTAGACTTTCCAGACTTTCTCTTTCTTTAAAATAATTGAACTCAAACTCATTAATTGAGTTTTGCCTTGAATTTGATGATTAGGACATAAAGAAGCAACCTAAATTACTCTAATTTGACCTTGGTTTTATAATTTTATTGCTTTAATCTAAATTTTAAATTTAATAATTACTACTTATGAGGAAAACTAGAAAAACATTAATTATTTTCCTAATTCTGGATTTTTCTAAGAATTTGGAAGAAAAAAATTTATTGTAGACTTATTTGGGATAATTTGAAGAAAGTTCAATCAACTGATATATTGATGACTCAATTGAAAGCAATGTTGAGTAGAGAGCAAAGAGTGTAACAAAAGTAGTGGTGAAAAGTCCCCCAAAAAAGCGTTTGAATAGAGAGATGGCGAACACCAAAAGCCGCCAAACTTTTTGTTACTTTGTTTTCTAGTTATAACCGATGCTAAGACTTGTAAGCAATTACTTTTATGAGAGTAGTAAGCAATCTTCTTGTGTGACCTTGTCAAAAAGTTTACCTGTTTTAGCTAATTTAAAATATAAATGATTTTATTTATATATTTGGTAGCATTTGATTGAAGATTCATAGCATTCATAGTATCCGTCAATTCATTGTTCATAAAAAGTGGAGAAACGGCTCAAAAGGTTTGTATTCTTAAAACATAAATAACGTTATTTTATTGAATAATTTCCTCCAATTTGTTGACTATTAATAATGCATTTTAGGGAACATAATATCCAAAATTTGCTGAAAAACATTTATTTTTATCTATTGTTTTCATTGAAAGCATTTCCTAATCTAAAGCAAAACAAAAATCAATTATCAAATATTTTAATTGAGTTTTATATTATTTAATGAATTGTTAACTAACTTATAATTAAAATAAATATTTTAAACATATATTAATTTATTGAAAGGCATTGACGCAAATCTCGATTGGCTTCGGTTTTAATTAATTCATTATTTGCGTCCATTTATTTGATGGAAGGTTTGGACAAACTTTTTAACAAATTCTTGACTTAATTTACATTAAATTTTTATAATTCTTTGTTTTGTTTGACCAGAATTGCGAACCTATTATCAGATCCCATCGATCGCACACTTCTGTAGCCTATTCCGTGATTGTCTTAATTTACCTGATTTTGACTATGAGGTCAGTCCTCAGATCACCGATTAATTGATTTTAAATGAATTATCTTTTATTTATTCATTAATAGGACTTAGAGTTTGCTTTTCTGTCGAAGATTTCTTCAGATAACCCAGAATTGGGTTTAAAAGAAAGTAACCTAATTTTGAGACTAATTTGCGCTCTTCTTAAGGGATATTTTGATACTCAGATCAAGTAATTTATTATTCAATTTATTTTTGAATTATTTTTAACATTTATTTTAATTTTGACCAAAAAGTCACACAAATTGGGAAAAATATTTGCAAAAACTATTTAAAATTCAATGGGTGGACATCGAAAAGAAGAGATCTCCGTTTGTCTCTTTTGATGACAAGGGAGAGGAGATTAGTATTAGTTTTGATGATTTGCCGCTCAGAACCAAAGTTGATGTAATTCATTGTTTATGTGATTACCGACTCTTTGCCGATGATATATCCCAACGTATTAGTGATATTAATGCAGATGAATATAGAGTAGAACCGCTCGGAACTGATAGTAAAGGTTATCTTTATTGGTATTTTTACGGCACCCGACTATATAAAGAGAATCCGTCCGTCGCTCAGAATATTGAAGATAACTACCAAAGGTTTGACGAATTGGTTCAAAAGAGAGCCGAACAAATCAAACAAAAGAGTGAATTGGAAAGAGTGAGGGCTGAGCAACAATTGAAAAAAGAGCAACTCCTCGAAACAAAACGAAAGAAAGAAGAGGAAAAACAGAGGAGAAGTAGAGCTCTACCCCCAAAAGTGTTGGGTTCCAGAACTGGATTAAGAGAAAGAAAATCTGAGGGTTCGCTCCCAAACGGTGTCTGTACTCCAAAAGCAGTCAATTCGAAGACTGTTTCAAAAAGTGATTCAAATAAAAAGTTTGAAAGTATTGAAGACATTAAAGACTTGAAAGAAATTGAATTAAGTTTAGAGGAACGGCGCGAAGCCTGGACTTTGATCTGTAATACAGAACAGGACTGGAAAGATTTGACGGATAAGTTCTCTAAAAGTAAAGTCAAAAGTGAAATAGATTTGCATAAAGTGTTGTCAAAGAATTTTGTGCCCAAAATAATTGAAATTTTTGAAAATCAAGAAAAAGATAAACAAAAACTTGAGAGACAAAAGTTGATTGAATTATTGCCGCGAAGACTGTCCTCAAGAATTGAATTAAAGAAAATTCAAAAGGAAAAGACAGAAATTGAAGAACAAGAGGCTAACCGTCGCAAAGAAGAAGAAACGCAAAAAAAATTTCAAGAAACTGATAGACAAAGAAGTGAACGAATTAAACAGGAAAGAGAACTCAGGGCACAGAAGAGACTCCAATTA
>JAQGCE010000842.1:0-10470 GCA_034699185.1 Eupelops torulosus | reverse complement strand
TTTTTAGACTTTTATTCTAATTCTTTGATTAATTAATATTTGATAAAAAAAAGTAATTTACGACTAGTTTTCTCCTTCAGCTGTCATTTTTGATAGAATTTAGTAAATGTTGATTACATTTGTCTCTTACTATAACTTATTTTTAATGCACTTCGGATCAAATGATTCAACATTTTATTGAAATGTGTTTGATTTGTGCAACAGTTACAACGATTACGGGTACTTTTGGGTGCCATTCATTGGTTGTCATATCGGGGGTATTGTGGGCTGTTGGGTCTATAAACTCTTAATCGAAAATCATTGGCCAAATGAGAGCTATGACTTACCTAACCCTTCAGGAGAAAGTGAGACAATTAATTATTATACTAACGGCAACGCTTCGAATCGTGTGCAGCCTCTTTAGCATTAGTGGTTCGGGTCCCTCTTTACCCGAACTGCTAAAACCTTATGCTTTTGCTTTTGGTGCAAAGCCTTTGTATACAAATTTTGACTTTTCTGCCAAAGTTTCAAATAATAAACTGTCTTTACGTCGCAGACGACAACTGTTCGTTTTAAGCAGTCTCTATACCGCTAAAGCTTTTTATTTCAATAATAAATTATAACATTTTATTTTTTTTCTTCAGAATAACGAAAACTAATGAAAACTAACAGAAAAACAATATTCTATGCATTCATTTTTCAATGAGAAATCATTTTTCAATTATAATTCAATGTTTAACCAAATCTAATACATTAGGAAAAAACAGTTTTTATGAGATGAATGATGTAAAGGATGTCAAAGGATTTTAATTAAACGGATCATAAAACAGCACAAACTTCAACCAATTAATCAAATATTGTTTATCAAACAATTGTAATAACTTTTAACTAATCGTATTATAACTCAAATGTACAGAATTTATATATTTTGTTACTTTAATTATAGATTTTGATCAGGCATGCACAAGGTTCTCCAACTTAGGGGGATATAGGGGGATTTCAAAATTGCTCCAAGTTGATTTTTTAATGAAGTATATGTGAATTTATCGAAGAAAATATAAGATAATCATGATTAATAGAAGTTTATTCAAAAAATAGACCAAATTGATCAGCAATTTTTGCTTAAAATAATCAACTAATCCTCGAAATAGTTTTATTATGATTATCCCTTGCTATTTGATTGATTATAATATTATGTTTTTAAAACGTATTCTTCACATTTATAGTTTACTTTATCAATAGAATTTGGTAAAAATTTGCCGCGGCGCTTTGGGCGCTACCAAAATTTTTGATTGGGGGGATTTTTCCAAAATTTTGAACTTTAAATGGGATATTTTGAAACCCCTCCTTGTGCATCCCTGATTTTGATTATAAATATTTGGAAAACTATGTCAACTAATTGATCAATAATTTATTCTAGATTAAAATGGGGTTTTTTTTAACTTTTGTTAACATGATTATTATTTGATAATTGTTTCAAGCTAAATTTACTATTATTTCAAAAGACTGAAACTAAAAGATTGATAGTTAATGTGTTAACAGCTCTTTTCTTCACATTTATAACTTGAACCATTTTTAAGACCATCTTTTACAGTAATTCGAAGTAAATTACACTGGTGTTCAAATAGTGTAAATGGATAAGTTATATATGAGTGAAATTTTGAGGAATGTTAGCCATTAACTGAACAGACATTACCAAAAAGCTATCGATTCTTGGAATGAAAAATTCTATAGAAATGTTTCCTTTTGAAGGTTGAATTGTCGTCTCTTTTCAATTCTTAACATTTATTCATTGAATGGTTAAGAATTTGTATTTTTTAGGTAATGTGTTGGAAGACTAAACTTTGTATATTATTCGTCGATTACTTCATATAAAAGTTGTGTAAATAATAATAAATAATAAATTAGAAAACACTTAAGTCTCCAAATGAACTGCTCTTTTAATAGATGTATATAATAGAGGCGAGAATTGCCATTAGAAGACTATCCGACCCAATCACAAATATAACATATTGTATAATAGAATCCATCTTAAAATATCTATTTCTCCAATCATAGATTCACCCAGAATATAAAATATATAACCCATTATTATTAGTTATATAAATTATTGTCAATGATAATACAGTTTTTTGGTCAACTCATTGTTAAATAGAGTAATTTTAGGTCAATATTTCGAATTATCGATTATCTATTTGATTTAATTTTCTTAAAGCTCTGATTTGATCCGAGAAAAGACTAAAATTTTAATTTTAAGAATCGGATCCGATGTTGATCTTTAGTGTAGAAGAAACTGTAAGAGCGCTGACATGAGTTTACAGCCGGAATGGGTAACAGTTTTTGGATTAGACTTGAGTGAGTTCACAGCATCTGTAAGTGTGTGCGCACTGGTATTCTCAGATGAGAAGTGATGCGTTACCACAGATTTCAGAACATCTCATAATTTCAAATGCCTTTACTGTCTGTTGTCTACAGCATTACAACAGTTGTATACATAATATGTTTATAAATATTATATATTAAATATGTTTGGGTCACCCAATCATTATAAACTCGTTTATGAAATTATTTTGTTATTCCATTTATTTCTTATTTAAATATTGGGATTAAATCAAAATTAATAAAAACAATGAAAAATAAATACACAAAATGTGAGAAACTATTGTAAACGATAATAAAAAATGAATAAATGTTTGAACAAATGGAATGTTGAAGGAATCGCTATTTATTTATTTATTTTATCATCAATTTATTTTGGCCTCAGTTCTTGTGGTGAGTCAATCAAATATACATTTATTTGCTATTTTAGTGATTAAGAAGTAATCCAATCAAATGCTGTCCACTCGAATGCATTTCTTTCCATTACATGCAATCCATTACCAAAAAATCAATTTGAATGCAATACCAGAATTAGAGCAGAATATTACAGCAGTTGTGGACGGCATAAGTCGTTCGTCCAAATGATCATTATTTAGACTATAAATATGTTTTGGTATGAGAGCCACCAAAGTATATATAAAGCTCTACTCTATCTTTAGAACAAAGTTTAGTCAAATAGTCTTACATTTCCTGCGTTTGGACGAGAGTTTAAACATCCGACACAACTCAGTATTATTTAAAACTTTATACTTTAAGCAAACGCTTCAATACTCGCCTTTTCACTCAATTTATTGATTTTAATTCCTATTATTTTAAAAGTTTTTAGAGCTTATGATTCCTTTAGAATTGTTGCGAATTTTTGCATTGATTTCATTTTAATATAAATTTCAAATTCAAATAAAGTGTTTCTCTTTTATGAGATTCAAATTAAATGTCGACAAAGAATGTCATTGACTTTTGTGATGCATTTGACTGACTGTAGTCCCACACAAATTCATTTCACTATATATATGATTCTCTTCTCTCAATTGATTATTTAATTAAAAATATGTTCATTGTAGCATGTTCCTACTAGCTTTATTAACACTCAAATATTCAATTTGATGTTTAAATGCCAAAAGAAGCAGGGATGTGCAAGTTCCAGAAGTTTCAGGGTGAAAGCTTCAACTTTTATCTCATTGGGGGGAGGGGTAGTACGCCTTTTTGTTTAGCTTAATACTTGCCTTCTATTGTTTCAATTTTAGAAGTTTTCTGCATTTTTCAGACAAGTTTTAGGCATCTCCTCATCCCTTCCTCATCCTTGAAAATGTGTAGGAAGTTATAGTAATTGATTAAATTAATTAAAACACTCATATTTGGAACAATATGTCAAACGCAAACTATTTAAAAGTAACTAAGATATCTAACAAAATGATCTAGCAGAATATATTTAGTAATATTTAAAGTTAAGTAAAAGTTTTCCATAAATTTGTTTTAAAAGTTATTTTAATATTTAAGTTTATCAAAGAATTAAATTAAAACATTTAAACATTTTTTAAAAAAGGCTTTAAAGACTAAATTAAGAAATATAACAAACATTTCCAAGTATTTTGAAATTATTTTATACATATAGTAATTAACTAATTATCAATTAGCTCTTTTCTTTAAGCCTACAGAATTTGTAGATATCTAGAGTCTAGACAACTAAGTGCTCGTTTCAAAATTTAGGGGGAGTGAGGAGGTGGGTGGGTTTAACGAAAGAGATAATTCATTGTATACTATTGTGAAAGTTTAGTGAAAAAAACCCAATTCTTTTAGATTTTAAAAAGAATCATTATCTTTGAGTTTTTCGATAAAAAAGTGTTTATCTTGTTACAAATGATGCTAAAATTCAGTTTAGTGTATTTCTTGACAAAATTATAAATTTGCTCCTAGTCAAATTGTTTTCCAATAATATAATTTACAAATAATTTATAGCATCTTTTTATGGCTCGAGTTTTATATCACTACCGATTGAAGACTCGAAGAGCACAACAGTTATTTCTTTTCGCTTCAAAACCTATCAATCGGATGCTGTGCTGTTTTTGGCAGTCGGACCAATCGATTACTGTTTGATCGCTTTAGAGAGGGCTCACATCTCTGTATGCATTCGTCTTATGACTGAAAAGAGAAAAAAATCAATTGCTTTCACTTTTGAATATTAGGTTCGAATAAATTTGGGTTCAGGAGAAGCCAGTCTATTGTCAAAAGATTTGAAATTAAATGACCTAGCTTGGCATAGAGTCGATGTCCAACGAACTGATGCAGAACTCTCACTGGTTATCGACGAACTTCATACTTATTTTTTAGATATTCCGGGAAAGTTTTTTGAGCTCAATGTAAAGTTTGGTTTATTTTTGGGCGGTTTGGGAAACTTCAACGAACTTTATTTGGGAGAACTTCATAGCTATCGGGGGTGTATTGAAAATGTCGTTTACAATGGAATTGATGTAATAGAGTTGGCCTCTAAAAGTCAAGGCACTCATCACATCACTTATGACTGTAGTAATGAGTTTGAAGCCTCTCCCTCTGATTCCATCAGTTTTGTTGAGAGCGGTAGTTATATAGTTGTTCCCGGATTTGCCAACACAGTCAGAAATGGTGGTTCACTCAAGTTTGATATCAAGACTTCTTCGATGATAGCAGTATTATTCTATAATGAAGGCAGTGCTGGACATCAATCAGATTTCATTTCAGTTGAGATAATAGATGGAAAAATACTGATATCACTGAACAATGGGGACGGACTGGTTGTACTTCAATCAGATATTGTAGTGACCGATGGTTTTTGGCATTCTGTTGGCATTCAATTTAGTTCAACATATTTGGAAATATCGATCGATAAGTTTCCCCCTCGAAGTTTGAGACCCAGTTTGGGTGAAAATAAATACTTTGATCTCAACGACCAATTGTTTATCGGAGGAATAGAAACCAACAAACAGTCAATCGCTTACAAACATGGATTGCAATCAATTTTGTCTGAAGGACCGGACAGTTCAATGAAGGGATGCCTAAAAAATATAAAAATGGGACAAAAGTCGATAGGTTTGAGGGATACTAAAATCACTCGAGGGATCAAATCAGGAGCCTGTGTTTGGGAATTTCAATGTCTAATTCACAAGACTTCTCCATGTATTGAAGGCGCAGAATGTTTTCAGGAAGGGTTTAGCGATTTTAGATGTCTTTGTGACAGTCCTGTCTGTATTGCCACTAATATCACTTCTTATGATAAACCATTTGATGCAAAAGAAGACAACGAAGAAGTTATAGAATCACAGAATATATTGCAATTACAGCCTCTAAGAGTAGCCGAAGGAAGCACTGCTCTCATCACTCATAACTTGATTAATGTTTTAATAGACTATAATAAGTATGGAATCACTGACAGTGAAGTCATTTTTCGTATAGAAGATCCTCCAAAACATGGCACTCTTGAAGTAGAATTGTGGGACAGAACACTGACCCCACACATTACTAATTCTATCAATCCTTCTGATAATGTGTTCACTTTAAATGACTTGATTACGGAAAAGGTTCGCTATACTAATGATGGCTCAGAGAAGAGGAATGATTCCATAGGGTTTCTCTTAGAATTCAATACTCGGTTCTTCCATTTACCGGCTTATATACACTCAAAGAACTTTACTTTTGCCATTGAAATCCATCCAATAAACGACGCTCCCATCATCAGCCATAACATTACTATTTTAAAGATATCAAAGAACTCTAAACATGTGATCACTAAAGACAATTTGAGAGCCGAAGATGACGACAACAGTCCAGAAGAGATAAGATATAAAATGAATGCCATTATTAATGGAGACCAGAGTTTTATCGAAAACATGAAAAATTTGGACATTCCTATCGATTCTTTTACTCAGAATGATATAAATAATGGTTTAATTCGTTTCGTTCACAAAACAAGATTCTCTGATAACAAGAATAATATAAAAGTATTGTTTACGATAACAGACAGAAATGGAGAGACGGCTGAGACAACCCTCACAGTCGACGTATTGGACATTGAATTGATTTTAGTCAATAATACGGGTATTTCATTGCCCTATAATTCTTTCGGTTTGATTTCTGCCTCCAATTTAAGTTATAAAACAAATTCTGATTCAGATCTGAGTCAATACATAAAGTTTGAAATCATTAAAGAGAATCAATTTGGATGTATCCAAAAGTTAAGAGCAAATGGGTTTTGGGCAAACGTCTCCTCTTTCTCTCAAAGACAAATCAATAGATACAAAATAAGATATTTTCACTTCAAAGATAAGCCAAACGAAGACATACTTGAGCTTCAGGTTTCTTATAGCGAAATAAAAGCTCCGGTCATTCGTTTTCAAATCAAATTCAAAAAATCTAAACTTGAAATAATAGCTTTAAATCAATTGACTATCACTCAAGATATGGAAACGATTACAATCACCAGCAAAGACTTGAAATTTGATACTAAGCCCTATTCTACTGATCCTAATCTTATAATATATACAATATTATCGAAGCCTTCTTTTGGTTCACTTAATCTGATTAGTGGTAATACTTCTGAAGATTTGAAAATTGGATCTTTGGTTACACAACAAATGATCAATGATTTAAAACTGATTTATAACTGTTCTGATAAACAAAAGAATAGAAAGAACCACGATTCTTTCGACTTTGAAGTGGCCACAGAGGGCGGACTGACTAATGTTGAAGTGGCCAGTTTCCAGTTCGTAGCACTTCTTCTAAATTTTTAAATTAAATCAATTTCTTAAAAATATGTGTCTTTACTTATCTATAGTTTCAAATATATAAGAACCAAAACAGACGATTTTGCGCTGACTAACAATAAACTAATTGTGTTGGAGGGGGATAAGGCCACCATCAATGACAAACAACTAAGAGTGGAAACGGTCAACAGAGTCGGTTCACTTCATTATAATATTACTAATAAACCAAAATATGGAACAATAAAACTAATGAATTCTGAATTGAACGATGTCATTCAAGTTTCGCCAAATATTATTACTGAAGAAGAAGTCACACAAAATAGGTATTTACTTAAATTAAGTTCAATTTAATTATAAATAATAAATTTGTTGATAGAATCGTTTACTATCACGACGACAGTGAACACAATCGCGATCTCTTCGACTTCGAAGTATTTGATTCCCAGAAAAATTTCATTTGTTTCGGAACTTTTAATATTGAAGTTGTGATGAAGAACGACAATCCACCCATTCGTGTGATTGACAGAGTATTTGAAGTAGTTATAGACGGCCAGAAGAGACTTACGGCAGAAGATATAAAATATGTTGACGCAGACATCGACTCCTTTCCCAAAGACATCAAATATTCAAAAACATATATACCAAATGGAAACTTGTATTTTGTGGACAGACCCAATCAAGTTGTCGAACACTTTACTCAGGAGGATATCGACAACGAAAAAATATTATTTAAACATTCAGGAGATGAGTTTGGACGTTCCATTCTCTGGATAAGTGACGGACAGTTTTATGCTTCGGGAGTACTGGAAATCAAAGCATCGAAACCATACTTAAAAGTATCTAAAAATAGCGGATTAATTGTGAAATACGGTGAAAGTGGTCTCATTACTCGACAAAATCTCACAGTTGACACAAATCTTGATATAACCCGCAAAAGGTATTTTAATAAATAACTAGCAATTATTTAGTTTATAATGAAATTCAAATCTATGTCTTTATTTAAAGCGATATTACAATCAAAATAACTTCTGAACCAAAGTTTGGCCAAATTCTGGTCGGAGGAAAGGAAAGCAATCGTTTCACTCTTCAGGTATTTCATTTGGAATCAATTAGTTTATATTTTTAACATTTGATTCCTCATTGTTTTATTTTAGGACTTAATCGATGAAAGTATAGAATACGAGAGTAAAAGCTTTGAAGAGGATTCTCATGTAATACGCGATTCATTCACTTTTCGCCGTAAGTTTTCGCTTAAATCAATATATTATTTGTTTATTAAATCAAATTAATTATTAAAATATTTTAAATATATATAAATTGAATGATAGTGTTCTTCAATGGTGAAGACTACCTGAGCGATAGAGTGACAGCTGAAAATCAAATATTCAATATATCGATATACCCGCACTCATACTTCCAGTTAAGTATAGTTAACTTGAAAAACATTTCTGTGGAAGAGGACCAGTTTGTAGTGATTGACTCGTCCAACCTATTAGTCAGTCACCAGACTTTGTCGGCTGAAAATATTGTATATATGATCAGTCAATTGCCAAAAATGGGTGTCCTTTCGTTATTCGCACACAACACAACTCCAATTCCAATGCACTTTCCATCAAAAGATTCGGTGAAAAACGAGAATTTACTTATTTTCACTCAAAGAGATATCGACGACAATTTGATTCACTATAAATATACCGGCGCTGAGAATACCTCTGACATCGATTTTTTTAAATTTGATGTCTCGAATGGGATAACAACTGTTCACGATTTGAATTTTTATATTAACATTATTTCAAAACTGATTACTTTATATACGGGAAACATAACAGTGACTGAGGGACAGACTGTTGCTCTAATTCCTGATGATTTTGTTGTGTCCAACACTTTCTATGCCAATCAAATCGATGAATATCTCATTATTGAAGAACCGAAGTTTGGATCTATTGTTTGTAAAGATGAAAACGACGACTTAAAGCGCACCAAATCTTTTACTACTAAAATGTTGAGGGAAGGACTCATATCCTACGCACACGACGGCTCTGAATCCAGTAGAGATTGGCTGACAATAGTGGTCAGAGCCAACTCTATGAACAAAGAAAGCCTTCCCTCAACAATACATGTTATTATAGAACCAATTAATGACGAGAGACCGTATGTGGTCAACAATACTGGTCTTGAACTATGGGAAGGAACCATAGCTCTCATTACAAATGGTATATACATTTAGATTATACTAATTTGATTGCAAATTAACTGAATTTAATCGAATTATTAGCTCATTTGGCGGCAGTCGATGACGATTCTAATACTGAAGATATTGTTTATCAAATCTCAACTCCAAGTAATGGTTATGTGACCACAACAGACAACAAACAAACTCCGATTGAAAGATTCTCTCAGATAATGATTGATTCCAGAATTATTCTGTTTGTTCAAAGGTATTCAAATCATTTATTAAATAGTGACTCAATTTATGATCATTTACTTCAAACATAGGGGAGAATTAGGCGGAGGTTTCAGATTTCAAGTGACTGACGGAACACTTTTCTCAGCGCCTCATGTTTTTGTCGTAACCGCCAAACCTGTGATTATGTCAATGACTGTCAACAAAAAGTTATTTGTTTTTCCACGAATGCAACAATCGGTGACCAGAGACCACCTCTTAGTTGAGACTAATGATGGTAACCAAACTCGAGAATTCACTTATCATATAATGAAAGAACCAAAGTTTGGTCGATTCCTATTGGAAAACCCGGACGGAACCACAAAATATTGTTTATCTTTTACTCAAAAACAGATAAACGAGAATTTGGTACTTTATGAACAAAGTAAACCAATTAATGACATCTTAGTTGAAGATCAAATCATTTTCGACATCGAATCTCATTTCGTTCAGTCATTGAAAGGCGTTGTCTTCACAGTTGAGATCGCAATCGGAAATTCTGGCAAAGATTTAACTCCAGAAATGACTAAATTGATTGAAGTGAGCCCTTTATCTGTGACAGAGGGACAGTTCACTCTCATCACTGAAAAGAATTTCAATATAACTCAACTCATTAAACATTGGAAACAAAAGGACTTCAATACTAGAATTGTTGATAAATTATATTTGAGAAGTGAAAGAAATCCTTTTCACGGAATTCTTCTGTTTGAAGGACAAGACGTGTCCACTAAAATCAAAAGAATTCCATTGAGTGCCTTAAATAATCACCAATTGATTTATAAACACGACAGCAGTAATACATTCAATGATTCTTTTGTCCTCAATATTTATTTAAGTAATGGAATTGATATTCTTCTCTCTAATCATACCATTGAAGTCAACATTACTCCTGGTATGTGTGTTCTCTCTCTCTCTCTCTCTCTCTCTCTCTCTCTC
>JAQGCE010000841.1:0-10480 GCA_034699185.1 Eupelops torulosus | reverse complement strand
TATCAACAAAACTAAAATTCATTAAAAAAGTCAATGAAATTGCATTTATTAGAATACACTAAAACCAGGTATGCACAAGGTCCTCGAATTTAGGGGGATATATGGGGCAATTTTCAAAAATGCTCAAAATGCCTCAAATTCATTTTTCTTGAATTATATTTATGTGTGAATTTATTGAATAAAATATAAGATAATCAAGATTAATAAACAGTTTATTCAAAAAATAGACCAAATTCATAATTTTTTTGCCTTAAATTAATCACTTAATTCTCAAAATAATAGTTTTATTGATTATCTCTTGTTATTTGATTGATTATAGCCTATAATTTGATAATATTATGTTTTTAAAACTTATTTTTTACATTTTTACTTTATGAATAGATTCTGGCAAAAATTTGCCGCCGAGCGAAGTGCGGCACCAAAATTTTCGGTGGGGGGGGGGTTACTAGCGGTCAATCTTAGGTGATTTCCAAAATTTTGAACCTTAGGAAAACCCCCTTGTGCATGCCTGACTAAAATGTTTTTAAATTCACCTTATAAAATTTCACAATTCATGTATAATTTCACGTACACCATTCCCTATTTTGGGAAATGTGCCAAAGAATGGGAATAATTTCACATTTTTTAATTTCAATTCCACACAAAAATAATAAAATTTAAAAACTATTTTAGTTTTATATTCCTTCTTATAATTTCACATTAAAAATGCTGAAGAAATTAGATTTCATCTATTATAAAAGCAAGGTAACTTGCCGATTTAAATAATTGATCTAATATTAAAATGAATGGAGCCATCACTAAATATCAAGATTTTTCTCAAATTGAGACTTAAAAATAGATTTTTCACTCAAAAAGCATTAAATTTTGACAAGGTAATACTTTGCCTAATTTCACACCCCCCAAAATCGGGTGCCAACATGGTGAAATTATAGAAAGAAAACTGTAAATACTTTAAATTCTGCTTCGATTAAAAATTGAAGTTTTTTTTAAAGCAAATTTAAAGCTTAAACTTCAAAAGAACTTTAAACTGAACTTTAAATTTGTCGTAAAGTATAGAATAAGAAGTTTTTATAACTAAAATAGAATTGAAATTCCATTTAATTATTAAGTCATTAATTTTGAGAAATTCTGAGAAATTGTTTTTTTGTGTGGAGAGAACCGCCTCTTCGGAGCCTTCAATAATTTCTTAATCATGAGATCTATCTCGAGATCGAATTAGTGCTGTCCAGCGATTGGCTCCAAAAAATACAATAAACTAATACAATGTGAAGGACAGGAGTTTTCCAGAAAATGTTTTATTTGTGAAATAAATTAAATATAAATTGATTTGTAATTCAATAACAAACGGCTTTAATAAAGGAAAACACCGAAAAAATTATGGGTTTCCTCATAATTATAGAATTAAATTAATTCAATTAATAATATTTAATATATTTGTAGAAATTTAAGCAAACAATTAGTGCAAAAACCAATTAAAATAAGGAAAACTTTATTCAATAACTAATAATTAAATTATTTGTTAAATAAATTTAATGTTTTAGGTCTGGCCATAGCGGCGCCGGTCTGCATAATGCCATCATCGCTGACTACCGTCACTTTATTGAAGATTCCTTGACTGAAATAATCGGAAATGACAGTAAAACAGTCGTCCGTTTCTTCAATTTGTTTGTCAAAGACTTCGTGAATGTTTTTAATGTTTTCAATCGAACGGATTTGATTCAAAATTTTTCTAAACAAAAGACAAAACCATTTATAACAGTAATTAAAATCCAAACACAAAACACAAACCGATTCTCAGGTAAACAGAGCGGACAATCGGAATCACTCTCTGCGTTATAGCTCTCAAAGCAGTGCTGATGATAGGAATGACCGCAGAGAAAGTGAACAGAGGGCAGTTCCAGCTGGTGGTTACATCCAGAACACTTTGTTGCCTGAAATACTTTAAAGTTAGTCTTCATTTCGTCGATTTGTTGCCTCATTTTTTCGGTATCGTCTTTGGATTGATTGATAAGCTTCTCGTTTTCAACAATCCGTTCGTTTTCTCGGGTCAACCAACGAATCAAATAGTCTTTGATTACGGCCAGAGTTGCCGTTTCACTTCGAGCCAATATCTCAATAATCATTATCGGCGGAAGTAATCGTTTTCTTTCGATTTCTTAATTTTTTTTAAAACAAAACACTTAAACATTTAAACTAAAGAATTAAAACAAACAAACCGTTCAATATTTGAATAGTCTTTTCGCTGTCATCTGTTTTAGAGAAATACCAGAGAGCGTCGACCCATAAATTAGGATCTTCTTCGCCATATCTCTCACAGGTTTCCAATACTTTTATTTTTTCATTGTTTGCAATAAAATGATTGATAATTGGTTTAAACATTTTTGACTTTTCGTAGAGATATAGGAGTCCGGCTTCAAAGTGACTCATTTGGCATAAAATCATCGCCTGTTCCAAATCGTATTTGGCGTCCGGACTCTTCAATAGCTTAAGTATTTGAGACTCTTTTATTGCCAAACCCTATAATAAAACAGAAATAGAATTTATGAACAAAAAGAGATCAAAACTGACGTCTTCTTTGATCTCATTTTTATAAGACTGCAGATAGAGTTCAAGTAAAGTGTTGTGGACTTCAGGACTACAATCGCCGACTCGAACCTCAATCATAAATTCTAAGAACTCTACTAATTTTGGAGTATTTTTAACAAAAATATGAATAAATTCTTCGGGATTTGATCGTCTTTTACCATCACTTATATCACCGCTTATGAAATGTTCAGAAGCTGTCATCAATAGAAACAAAAGATAATTATTAAACACTATCTTTAAAATTAAATCATTTTATGTTAAATACCTGTCATTACGTTTTCATTCATTTGTGAATCTGATTAACAGATAATTAAAAGATAATTAAGAATTTAAATGAATTTATTTGATTCATACCATCAGTCATTTGAATTTCAGTGCAAAGTCTTTTGAGGAGTTCAGTTGTCTGATCGGGTTCTTCACTTATGAGGAGTCGGCCGTATTTTTTCATATATTCGCTGACTTCAGTCCAAACCATTTGTTTCATATAATCAATGGCTGCCTTTGCGTCGCACTTGTCTTCCAAACTGATTCTGAAGAACCAGTCGTGCCGTTTGTGCTTTTGTGCCAAATGAAGAGCGTTGTCATAATAGAGGGCCTGACGTAACACTTTGATAGCTATGTCGACGTCATATTCACATTTATTAGATTCGCTTTCATCAGACATCAAGAATTCGTCGAGTTTTGACTTATCCTTCAGTTTTACGTAACAATTGATCAAAAGAGTGGTGTGATCTTCATTTGCCAAACCCTTACGATGTAATGCCTGAAGATATGCCGTTAAGTTGTGAATACGTTGCGCGTCTAAGAACTTGCGAATCACATAACTGGCCTCAAGCCGTCCGATAGTATGAATATATTGAGCAATGGCTGCGTCGTGATCTCCCTTTCGGTATAAATGGTCGCCATATTGTTTAAAGATGTCTGAGAGGGCGTCCGAATCGTACTGTTGGCTCTTTGCCAGTTCTATGGCTAATGAGAACTGATTCTTCTTGAATAACATTTCGAGTTTTGTCTGAGTGTCGCGCTCTCGAAGGTATATAAGTCTGCCGTCATTTGTCACCAAATATAGTGAACCCCATTCACCAATAACTTCACAAACAGATGGTATGGGCGAAGAGTATGCAATAAATTTACGCGGAATGTCATAAATAGTAATTATATTCATGTTTTCGTTGACATTTGGTTCGATCGAATCGCTTTTAGAGCCGCCACTGCTTAGAGAAGACGCCGTTTCTTTGCTTATAACTATTAAATAACTTCTATACCAATAGAGGAGTAGTTTCTCGCCTTCAAAGGCCAGACACGGCCCGCGTTCGTCGCTTTGATAGAAATAAATGGCGTCTTTGCGGCCGACGACAAATAATGTCTCCAATTGTTTCGGATCATTCTTAAGACAAGAACATCGGAGATCACAACCAAAGGAGTCGAGAATTGTCTTAACCTCTTTATCTCTTGTGGTGACGTTATAACTGATTATCTCATTTCGCGTTGAAATGAATAAAATATTTTGTTTTTGAATACTTTTGATGGTCTGAAAGGTATTGTTCTTAAATGCGAGTCCAGTGACTGCGCTCTCAGATATTTTTATTAGCTTTTGTTTACAGTTCTTCTCCCGAGTGATGTCTCCTCTGAATAAAATGACATTTCCGTCGGCGAAAGCAATGGCCGCCATCTGAAGAGTATCCAACACATCGATAGTAGTGACAGGTGAGGGTACCATTCCTGTGGACAGTCGTATGACACGACAACAATGCGGTACTCCTTCGGCGTTCAATTTGTCCAAATTCCATATCTTAAGAACTGGATTAACACCCGTCTCGTCGCCACCGATGGTCACCAAATAAGAAGAAGAGATAACTTGAATACAATGAGTGACAATCACTTTATATGCAATAAATGAAGTGAACTGAAGCTGTCTATCGATTACATGAATCCAACCGTTATTATCACCAATTATTATATGCGAACCGCCAGAACTCGAACACGTTATCTGTGCCTTCTGTACACCAATTGTCTTAATGCCAACCAATGTTTAAATAGAGTTTAAAGAGACTTACATTCAATAATTCGTGCAAAGGATTCGTTTCTTCTTTAAGAACTTCTTTATCAAAAAAGTTGAATCTTCGCCACTGAATTGATTGTGGAAACAGTTTATCGCTTCAATTGATTAAATAGACAATAATGTCATACCTGAAGAAATGCCATTCCATTGATTTGATGTAAAATTAAATTGAATTCAAATGATTGAAATGAGTTACCACTCAATCATCAGTTTGTTTACAACTTTGAAGGCGTTATAAACATTGATAAGCATTAGAGGTGTTTACGGAATAAATGAGTTTATCATAAAAGTTATCGAAATTAAGATTTTAAATAAGTTTTTCAACAAATTGTTTAATAGTTATCTCTTTTAAAAATGAGACAAAACTCTTAATATATTTACAATTAATTTGCTTGAATAGTTTGCAAAAAAAGATAAAAACTCGAGAAAATTGATTTTAATTGATATTAAACATAAAATTTTTGATGAAATAAACTCTAAGAGTATTGTTTGAAAGGAGATATCACTCAGTCTTTACAAGTGATGACAAATTTATACAAAATTATATAATTTATTAATTAAATTAAAAAATCAATTGAATTAATTGAGGACTGATTAGAAGTAAAGCAATAAAAAAAAGTCAGTTGTTTTTATTGCCGGTCATATCACTGATACAAATCCAATTGGAGTCAAAGTTCTCTTTCCAAAGACTAACTTTATTATCACCGCCAGAGACGGCCAGAATGTTGCCCATAATTGACCATGATACATGCCATACAACGTCATCAAAGGTGTGTAGAATCTTATAACTCCAGTTCGAACTGTTAGGAGAATCCATTGTATTCGTCCAAATGATTACTCGCCTGTCCTGTGAACAGCTGGCAATATAGCTCTTGGGAAGGCCTATACTGGGCGCCCAGGCCACATCTCGAACCCAATCGGAGTGAGCCTCCAATCGCTGTTCTTCGACCCACTTTTCGTCGGTGTCGTCATATCTCCAGATTTTGACCAAATTATCGCAACCGCCGCTTACGAAACGTTTGACCACTTGTTTATTGGACGGATCACTGCTACCGATTGCAGGAATGGCCGGACCCCAACTGACAGCATTACATCCAATGGAGTGGGCATTACTTATCTTCTTTGCGTCCCAAATACCGTCACCTAATGAGAGGAAAGCCATTAATTATTGATATTTTGTAAAAATTAGGTTTCACTTTGAGTCACATAAAGAGGTGACTGAAAGGCGACTAATTGTCTGTTAATGTCTGCACTCTATCTGACTCTAACACCCACTCAACAGAGCATTAAAGTAAAGGTGAATGCAATACAATATTTTAAGAAAAGAGTAATTAATACAAACCTTGACTCGAGAGGACAGAAATAGCGCCGTCAGATGAGGCACAGGCAAGCATTAGCCCGAAGTCCTGCGGCGCCCAACAAACAGAGTTTACCGACGAGTCATGGTTTAGGTGTTCGTAAGTCTTTTCCCATTGATTGAGAGAAACTTCTTTCCAAATAATAACCCGTCGGTCATAACTACAAGAGGCCAACAAATTGGCAAACTTTGGATGAGCCCAACCTATCTGCCAAACGGGCCCCTCGTGTCCTACTAGAGTTGCCAATAGCTTTTGTTGACCATTAACTATCTCAAAAATCTTAACAGTACGGTCAGAGGAACAAGTGGCCAGTCGTGTGCCGTAATAGTCCATCTGAGCGTCGTGTATCATATCGTCGTGAGAGGTGTCCACTTGAGATACAATGGACACCATTTTTCACTATAATTCTGATTATTTGGACAATTGGTTAAAATTAATTCATTGAGATATCAATGAATACAATGAAGTGTTGGCTGTTTCGGCGCTCAACTCAAAGGACAGTTTGTGTTAACCGACACTAAAACGTGGAGCAAATGCGTTACTTTTTATCGTTCAATGTTTTGCATTCAATTCAATGTATTATTTTCTACAATGTTTTCAATTCATTTATTCAGTGCTTTCTTTATGTGTTTTATGTCTCACAAAAACTATGTTCTCTAAAATGTTTTCACTTTTTTTGATCCCTTTATATATTGAATAAAAGTATAGAATTTTGATTCAGAAGCAAATTATTGAAATTCCTTTGAAAAAAAATGAGAAATTTTGCTGAAAAAGCATAACAAACAAAATTTTGAATAGAAAGCTAACCGCACCGGTAGTTCCCATATGTGTTTTACAAGTTTTCAGTTTCATATAAATACTCCAAATATTTTTATTAAATATTATTTAAATAGTGTTTTGTTCGTCAATTTCTCGAAACATTTGCATTGAAACTAATTGATTGATTGATTTAATTAAAGTTTCTTTAAAATTCTGTGCTGTTTATGAACCGGATGTAATTAAATTGACCAATTTTAAAGTTATTGATTGTATTTCAATTATAAAATATGAAACTAGTTCAATTCTCCAAATTAATCTTATTTTTGATTATTTAAATTTTAAAGTGAAACACAAAAACTGATTATTAATTATATTTTTATTTAAATTATTATTTAAAACAATTTATCAAAATTTGATACCAAGAGGTTTTGATTAATTATTAATTCGTTTTAAATATCAGTTATCTCGCAATTAATTTAATTTAATTGGCATTAATTAAAAATTCTTTCAAATGATAAATCGGCAAAACATCTGTCCCTTTGGTTTATGAATCGATAACTTAAACCAAAGGGTAGTCTTAAGGCTTCTCAAATCTGAATAACTGTTAATTACAATTATTTAAACAAAATTTATGATTTGTTTGATTTATTTGAAGCCATACTTTCTATTTGGGCCAATCGACTGAATAATTCATTAGATTGTTTCAGAACATCTCAAATGCAGAATAAATTTTGTTTTATAAGTTGTTTATCGTTTGAATGTTTTTTTTTATAGTTTTTATAATTATTTTTCAACGAATTCAAAGTAATTGATTTAATTATTGCCATTTATTTCGTATAAATATATAATTTTAATTTTAAAACAAACTGTCAAAGAATCTGTGAAAAGTGATTAATAACAGGCCTACTATTCTTTGGATGACCCAGAATATAATTTTTTTTCTAAGGAATTTTGTTTAAATTAACTTAACTCAAAAAGTTTTGCATTTATTGTCACTTTGAATGACTTATTATATGTTTTATTGCCATAAAAGCTACTAAATTAGAAGAAGTCCTTGAATTCAAATTAAATGATTTATGAATTATTGTTTGAATGCCTTCTCAAGTAATTCGATGAATGAAGTGATGACTTAACAAATAATAATAATTTTCGAGTATTTTCGTTGCAATCAATTTGTTTTTAAACCTAAAAAATCCCTTTCAATACATATTTGTCTTCTATTAAATCGATATAACGATAATAATAATAACATTAATAATCGTTTTTTAATCTTAATTAATTCAATGCAATACTCTTTACGCTTGAACTGCTCTCCCCTTTTGGATCAGGTTTTGTGACAAAGCATTTGTATTTTGGATTTGAATATCATTTCAATACAATTGTTCGCATTTTTTCAGCCGAAAAAAGTTTGATTGACACAAATAAATGTGAAATTTATATAAATTTTGTCCAAACAATAAGTGGAAATCATAATTATGTCGGACTCGCAACAGTTTGTGACCAAAATTATAAAGAGACCATTTATTCCTTTCTGGGAATTGTTTCAATCAGAAGTAGACGTCAATACTTGTGTTATAGTGAAAGGAAGAGTTCCTCGATTTGCAAACCAGTTCCTCTTTAACTTCATTGTCGGCCAAGAACTCAGTTCTTACGCCCGAAGCGCCGCAGATATTGCCCTTCAATTTAATCCGCGGTTTGAAGACGAAGGAGTGGTCGTCAATAACACCAGAATTGAAACTCATTGGGCTTTCGAAGAGAAAATCAGACGAGGATTTCCTTTTGCAAGAAATCATTGGTTTGAAGTGAAATTCGTGTTCAAAGAGTCATTTATCAAAATATTTATCGATGGCATAGACTTCTGTTTATATTTGCATAGAATTCCCTTTCAATTCATCGGAATATTTAGTATTGAAGGAGACGTCGAAGTAGAGTCTGTTGTCTTCGCCCGAGAGGTCGTCAATCAGATAACAGAGCAAAGATTCAAAAGTCGAATGATTACAAACGGAAATATCAATAAAGAGAAGAGTTTGAAAATTATGAGCGAACCAGAAATCAGGCAACAGATCGACCACAACCTCAATATCTATACGAGTCAGCACTCAGTAGTAGATAACATACTACTATCGCAGAAGACTATATACAACCCTCCGCTACCTTTCTGTCAGCCAGTCTTCAATAGTCTTAAAAATGGAATGACTATAACAATCAACGGACAGACTAATGAATCGGCAAAAGGTTTCTCAGTTTGTCTGCAGTGGCCGCCTTCACCCACAACACAAACTCCAGATGTGGCCATCAGCTTAACAGTAGATTTTGAATTAAGTCAAGTTATAAGGAAGTGTCGCATCGATGGTCAGTGGATTAAAGAGGAAAATAAGAATCTGTTCTTTCCGTTCAAATCGAATAAATCGGAACAATATTTTGAACTCAAAATAGAAGTAAACGAAAACCGATTCATAATATCGTTTAATGGAAGGCATTTCGTTGAATATGTTTCACGAATTTCTGACTATAGTATGGCTAATATGCTTGAAATTGAAGGCCATATTCATCTAATTTATGTTAAATTTGATGCATCACAAGTCAATTAATTTAATTGCTTTTAGTTTTATTTACATTAGTTTTCATTAGAGTTAACGATATTTTTAATTAATTTAATCAACACTTTACTAATTATTCACAAAATTTTGGATTCAATTTAATCTATTGTTCATTTGATCAGTAGATTGAGACTTATCTCATCTATCATTGTCTTTCCTCTTTCCTCACCTCTCAAAAAAATGAATTAGGAATTCCCACAAAACCCTACCCATCACAGGCCATCTATTCCTGTTGTTCTACAATTTTTCAAATTATCCTTTGAAACCCCCCCCCTTTTCTATTTCCTTAACACTTTTTGATACACTTTGTTTAATAAAACTTTAATATCACTTAATCTTAAATCTTAATCACATAAAAGTTAATTAAAATAGAAGTTTTTAATTCAAGTTTTGATAAACGTTTGTCTCTTTCTTTGTTTTTTAAATAAATTATAATAAACTTCAACAATAATTAGAATATTTACAAAATTAATTAAGTTTGGCTAATTAATAGCTCCGGACTCTTTCAATTAAATATTTTTAAAATTATTCTTATCTTCTTTAAAGAAAATTATCTCAAAATATGGTCGCAAAAGAAGCTTAATATTAGTTGTGAGACTTTTTTTCAATTAATTTCAAAACTCTTAATCTTATAATTGTTTTTATGGCTCAATAGTTATTTGATACAAATTTATTATTTATTTATGTATTAATTTAATTATATATTTATCTTTTTATTTAAACATTTTATTCTTGATTTTCTGATTAATGAATTAAAACGAATGAATATTTTTTTAATTCAAATAAAAACATAAAAAGTTTAATAAATACCTTATTATTCAAAAAGTTATCAAAAGATGAATAGTTTTCTTAACTTAAAATCATTAATAAAAACCAAAATCACGTTCTGTTTTGATATAATTTTCTAAATTAAAACAACCGATAAAAGTCGTGATTCTAATAAAAACATATTTAATCTGATCCTCAGATTATTGATATTTTGATTGAAAATATCAATAATTATTTGATAAAAATCCGAATCATTTCGTTTAAAATTACTTAAAAAACTAATTTACAGATTAAGTGTTATCTAAGAAATGATTGTATTTAATGTTTTTTCTTAAACTGATTTTTGA
>JAQGCE010000840.1:0-10493 GCA_034699185.1 Eupelops torulosus | reverse complement strand
TTCCGTTATCCGCGGTTCTCAATGCCAAAAGTCACGACTGAAGACCTGAAAAAGTCAGTAACTTTGGGAACAGAACGCGTGAGGAAAAGGCTTGAAGTTCTCGAACCGCATATCTTTTCAAACGGTATTTCAATTAAGTTATTAACAAAAATTAATTCAATAATTTAATGAATACAATACTCATTGAGAGTTTAAATCTATTAAATTAATGTATCAGACATTCAGATCTATGCTATCTTTTAAAACAGAAGTCATAACCAGGAAAATGTTTCTGTGATTATATTCTTGTTTAATCCTGTGTTCCCCCTATTCTTTCATTCAAATTATGTTATTGTTATTGAATACATTTCTTACAAATAAGGAGTTTATTGTAGTGAAAGATAGTAAGCTATTTAACCTTGTTAAGAGGCTTTGAAGATGAGAAAATCACACTATGGTTCAGAGTTTCCCTCATTTGAAAATTGAGGAAAACTTGTTATCAAATTGTTATACATTATTAGGTTATTAAGTCGTGAATTATTGTCATGACTTTGAAGACTAATTTACATTTAATCAATACAATAATCAATGCATTTATTTAATTATTTAATTGATTTCAGGTGCCGTACAGACGCCGGGTTCTGTCGGTTGGTTTGTGGCCGCATCGGCCAAAACTAAAATTATTGCCAAAAACATTTCCCGTTCGGCACTCATTGCAGAAGAAGCCACTAAATTATTAACCAAAAAGTATAAAATCTTCTTTAAAACAATTAAAATATGAAATTAAGAGGTAATTGAATAACAGGTATAAACTGGACAGCAATCAAATAAACTATGGTTTGCCTACAATTGATGTGAGGGATACAGCTTTAGGCAAAGAGTGTCTGCAACCAGTGATATCTCTGGCCTGTTATCCAGGAAAGTATAGGTCATATACAGGTCACTGCAATAATGTTCAGAATCCTGAGTGGGGAAATGCAAACACACCATATCTTAGGATATTATCGCCCAACTATTCGGACGGAATATTCAGACCCAGAATATCTGTGAATGGAGATGACTTACCCACTGCCAGAGAAGTGTCTCTAAACATTCATATGGGAAATGACAACATTCACTCTCATATGACAACTCTGACCACTTTTTTCGGTGAATTTATATTTCATGACTTGGGCCATACGGCACAGACAGTTGGCCATAAGGGCCATAGAATCAAATGTTGTGATCTCAAAGAAGAATTCAGACATCCAGAGTGTATGCCTATAAAAGTGAAGCCGGAAGACCCGATTCTAAGTGTGTTCAGAAAGAATTGTATGGAATACGTCCGCTCCTCTACAGCTATCAGAACCGGCTGTACTTTGGGTTCTCGAGAACAGATTAATCAGGTGAGACATTCCTTCATTAGCCAAAAACTAATCAGTGAACTTGAATTAGATTTAGGATTAGATTAATATTTGTTGTAATAAATAATTGAGTAATTAATAAACAAAACTAATTATCTAACTATAATTCAAACAAAATAAGTGAAAGTTTTGTTTTGTTTTTAAATTTGGAAAACCTATCGAAACAAAGATTAACAAACATATTATGAATTAACTGCCGAATGGGGCCATCGATACAAATAATTAAAACCATTTTTAAAACTCAATAAATAAAACAAGAATTGGTCTCATATTCAAAGGTAACCTCATTTCTGGACGGATCGGCAGTTTATGGATCGTCTGAAGAAGAATCGCAATCATTGCGGAAGTTTAGTGGCGGACAACTTCTAACTCAGGAACAGCCAGGTCTTTGATTTATTGACTTTGTTTGCTTAATAAATTAAGTTTTAATAGTTTATATTTGGACTAGAGCAATGCTTACAATAAAATATTTTGCTAGAATTAAAACTAATGAAGATTAAAATTCATCCATAAATACAGGAATTCCTGTTAAATGACCTAAAAGTGAAAGTTTTTTTGCCAATCATTTTATTGATTTCACTCAAAATTACAATTGAATTACATTTGAATTTTCAATGAACTGAATAATTAATACAAATTAGTTATAAATACATTTAGTTTTCAAAAAATATTTCAATTTTCACCCAATTTATCAAAACTCATTTGAATTGAATTAATTCATCCGACTATTTATAACTAATGAATATATGAATTGACAAAAAAAGTATTCATTGAATAAAATTGAGTTCAATATCAGGCAATTGACCCGAGGCTTAAATATTTGTTTATTAAGTTATCTAATATTTGAATCAAAGGCTTTTCAAATCATTTATTTTAAAACCTAATAAATTAATTGAATTTTTAAATGAAAAATAGAATCATTTGTTTTGAAAGATCAGATTTAGTTCTGAAAATTAGTTCAATACCTCTTTGGAAGACAATTCTGTCAATTAAAACAATAACTTATTTGACAATTAAATAAAGTAATGAAATGATTTTAATTTATTTTATATACAATTGTTATACTCTTTTGGCACAAATCAAAAGTTTTTGTTCTACTAATGAATGAATGAATCGAAAAATTCTAGATTTTACAGGAAATGTCTTACTTTAGAATAATTCAGTTACTTTTCAATTAATATTAAGTGGTGGAAGGTCATTTTAAATGCAAAACATTGTAATTTTGGGGAAATTAGAAGATGTTTGATATTAGGTCATCCATGCGTTCAATAGTTTATTGTTTTATTTTTCATTCCAATAAACACATGAAATGATGTCTCAATTAGGTATAAGAGGACGGGAATTGTTACCCGAACAAACTGATAACCTTCAAGACTGTAAAAGTTCCGGAAGAAGTCGTTGCTTCAAAGCCGGGGATATTCGGTATTCAAATATTGTTCAAAAGACAATTGAAGTTAGATTTACGACAACTTTGTTTTCATTTCAGTGTAAATGAGAATTTGGGTCTCACTATAATTCACACCATTTTCTTGAGAGAACACAACAGAATTGCCAGACATTTGGCTCAACTCAATAGTCATTGGAGTGATGACCAAATTTTTGAAGAGACGCGAAGAATACTTGCGGCACAACTGCAACACATCACATTTAATGAGTTCTTGCCATCAATTTTAGGCCATCAGATGATCGAAAAATATGACCTAGAGCCTCTCAATATAGGATTCTATAAGAATTACAGTATTAATAAAAATCCCAGTATTGGAAATGCTGTGGCAACGGCTGTCTTTGCTTTCATTTACACATCCGTTCCCTCTAATATGGAAAGATATTCACAAGAACTTCAACATTTAGGCTCAATAAAGATGGGACAGTCCTTCTATAATCCAACAGAAATATATTCCTCGGATAAATTTGATGAATATCTGATGGGAATGATTAGTCAGAACGCATTGGGTTCCGATTCCGTCGTTACCAATGAAATGATTAATGGAATCGTCACCGACTCTAATGAAGCCTTGGATTTGGTTGCACTCACTATACAACAGGTCCATTAACTTTTCCTATATTTTCTAATCTTTAGTGAAATGGCATTCATTTAAGTTATAAACAAAATATTTTCTTACATTTAATAACAATTTAAGTGAAATAATAATAATATTATATTTGATTGAAATGTTTACTCATTGAACTTCAGGGTCGGGATCACGGCTTACCCGGCTATACAATGTGGAGGAAGGGCTGCAAAATTGAACCAAATGTTGAAGAGTTTAGTGATTTGACGTCAATTATGAAAAACGAAGCCATCAAAAAACTTTCCAAACTCTATAAGTGAGTCTAAATTTGAATTAAAAAAGTTTTAAATTTGTTTATAATAAAAATGTGTACAAATGTGTAGTAATGTTCACGACATCGATCTCTTCACTGGAGGTCTCGCAGAAAAACCAATGAAAGGTCAGTCAATTTAATTGCCTATTATGTCAATTAAAGTGCTTTTATAACGGTTTGTGAGCACAGGTGCAATGGTTGGACCGACATTTGCCTGTCTGCTCGGTAGACAATTTCACTTTTTGAGGGCCGGCGATAGATTTTGGTAATTATATAAAATTAAAATTTAAACATTTTTGTTACAACATTTTTATTTATAATTCAGGTATGAGAATGATATGCCTCCCTCTGCCTTTACTAAAGACCAATTGGATGAGATACGAAGGACATCTTTGGCCAGAATAATATGTAACAATGGAGACAAAACAGACTTCGTTCAGCCCTCCTCTATGATAGCCTCCGATATATTCTTAAATGCTTTCCAATACTGTAGTACCGGAACTATTCCTGATCTTGACTTAAATAAATGGAAAACTACTGAAAGAATAAGACATCCGAAGACACAAATCAGTAAAAGTGTAATAATTGAAGAAATGAGTAGAGCTAAGAGAGAGGTCCAAAATCTACGTCAACAAGAAATGGAAAATATATTAAAGAACAACGGAGTGGCCGCTCCCAACACACCTCAAAATCGTCTTTCAGCTTTTGTTAGGCCTAAGCGCCAAGCACAAATTATCAACAATCAATCTCTAGTTTTGGAATTAGCCACCAATGGGTTAGTCAACTCTTTGTTAAGAAATGGAAGGGATAGAGAGTCAGGCCGTTCATTGGATACAGAGATTCACGATTTTGTTCAATCATTGCCTGAAATGGATTTCAATGAATTAATAGACAATCATTTGTTGACAAAAGAAGAGACATCGCTGTCAAAGTGTTATGAATCTATGGTCCCTTGCGATCACACCACTCCTTTCCGATCAATAACCGGTTGGTGTAATAATATAAATAATCCAGAGTTCGGGAAAAGTATGAGAATTTTCGATAGAATTCTGCCCCCGGTATATGAAGATGGTGTAAAAGCTCCCCGCAGGAAATCGAAAACTGGTAAAACCCTTCCCTCTCCTCGAGTTATATCTTTCACAATTCACGACGACATAAGTTCACCGCATGTGAGATATGTAAGTCATTTGAAGATTAATTATAAATTCAATGCCATTAAGTTGTTATTCATTGAAATGTGTAGGCATTGGCGACAATGCAATGGGGACAGGTATGTTTCATCAATTACAAGGACATACTTATACGGTAATACTCATAATTTCTTAATTCGAATCCAAGTTTCTCGACCACGATTTGACCTTCACTCCGATGTATATGGGAGCGGGCGATACACTACTTGATTGTAAATCTTGTAACTCCAAGAAAAATATTCACCCTGAGTGTTGGCCCATTCCTATTCCTAAGAACGACCCATTTTTTCCACCGGTTAACAAAGCAACCGGTGCTAAGGAGTGCTTACATTTCGTTCGTTCACTCAATGGTCAGACAACTCTTGGCCCTCGGGAACAAATGGACCAGGTCACATCCTATTTGGACGGTATGACTATTAGCTGATAAATTTCAAATAAAACATCAAGTTTATTTTATTAGGTTCTAATGTATACGGCTCTGATATGTGTGAGGCTAATATGTTGCGGTCATTCCAAGGGGGAAAACTCAATTCAACCCGTCACCCAAACTCTGGTTTTAAAGATCTTTTACCGCAAACGGCTACTCATATTGAATGTAAGGCCCCGTCTGGCCTTTGCTTTGAAGCTGGGGATACTCGTGCAAGTGAACAGCCCAGTCTGGCCAGTATGAGCCATATTATTATTCTCAAAATGTTAGCCATTTTTAATATGATTTTATATAAGGCTTTCACACGATTTTCATGCGTCAACACAACAAACTGGTCGAAGGGTTGTTCAAAATTAATCCACACTGGAGTGATGAACAACTTTACCACAACGGAAGAAGAATATTATCAGCTATTATGCAACACATCACATATAAAGAGTTTTTGCCACGAATTATAGGAAAAGATTACGTCAATAGATTCGGTTTAACTCCTTTACCGAACGGATATAATAGCGGTTATGACAGTGAGTGTAGTGCCACTATCTTTAATGAATTCGCGGCCGCCGTTTTCCGCTTTGGACATAGTTTACTGAAACCCAGATTTGAACGTTTGGACAAAAACTACAGACCAGTTGATGAACCGCTTACTCTGAGAAGTGCTTTCTTCAACTCAGATATGCTTTACTCGCGTTTGTATTCTTTTAATTATTTTAAATCACTTTAATTTCAGTTTTAATACAATTTCTAAATTTTCAATTAGCACTGGCTATGGATAATATAATCAGAGGAGTGGCCACTTCAAGTGTAGAGACTTTAGACCACGCAATCACTCAAGAAGTCACTAATCATTTACTCGAAGATTCGAAAAAACCATTTTCAGGAATGGATTTAATTTCTCTAAACGTAAGAATACTTTTTTTGTCACTAAATCTAACTTTTAAACCAATCCATTATCAATGAATAGATCCAAAGGGCCAGAGATCATGGAATCCCTCCCTATAATGAATACCGACGGATATGTAATTTAACAAAAGCTAAAAATTTTGACGGATTATTGGGAGAAACCCCTAAATTCATTGTCGACAGATATAAACAGATTTATGAGTGAGTCCGCTCTTAATTGTGAAAACCACTTAAATATTTGCTATAAATTATAGACATGTAGATGATATCGATCTGTTCCCTGGTGGAATACCAGAAACACCAGTTCACGGGGGACTTATAGGTCCCACATTTGCCTGTATTATTGGAATGCAATTCCAAAAACTTAAGAAATGCGACCGATTTTGGTCAGTCTCTAATATTTTCATGAATTTAAGCCTTTAATTAATATTTCTTTAAAAGGTATGAGACTTCGGATCCTTTCTTGAGATTCAGTGAACAACAATTGGCAGAAATTAGAAAAATTAAATTATCTAAAATTCTTTGCGATAATTCTGATTCAATTGACACAATTCAACGGGAAGTAATGGATTTGCCCGACTCTTTCCTGTATGAATAACTAATAACTCAATTATCAAAACGGAATTTAACTAATTTTAAAAATGATCTTTGAATACAGAAACCCAAGAATTGGTTGTAATTCAATGCCGAGCATTGATTTAATTCATTGGCGCGAAAGAGGAAACTCTTGTGTCGTCCAAAATAAAGTGCTGGCAATCGGCAAATCCGAGAGAATCTCTCCCTGTGTTAACTGCATTTGCACTTTCGAAGGGGTCAGTCATTAGAAAAATGTTAATTTTTAAATTTCTGACCTAGTTTGTTTTTCCGCTTCAGGCCAGATGTCAATCACTTCGAATAAATAATTGTAACCAGTTATTATCACTCTATTCAAGACAGGATGTGCTCAAAGATTCTGTTTGCAAAGTCCAGTGTGCTTTCGCTTTTGGAGTAAACAACTCCGGTTCCTCTCCGAGCAGAAGAGTGTCCACAGTATTCGGATTCTCTCAATGATCTAATATTTAGGACAATTGTTTGGACTACAAAAGCACTAAATCTTTTAGTCAAGCCTTTAGACAAAAACTATTAATTATTTGCCAACAATTATCGAGACTTTCATCAAATCATTATTTCATTGAATATATCGAATGATTTATTTGTTTTCTGTGATATCATTGGAGTATATATTCATAACTTATGAATCATAAGTCACACAATATTTTGTAAATAATTTATTTTTTAATTAATATTAAATTTGAAAAATATAATAAATGTTAAGTAATTGAATAAAAAAAATCAATTTTATGCCATTTCTGCGACACTTATAATTAGTGTTTTGGATAACTTGTTGTCCATTTTCTTGAAGGAATCAGTTCTACAGATGTCGAACAGATTATTGAATGCAAAGGCAATCAAATACTTTTCAAAATCAATTAATTTGTATCGAATGGCAGCCAAATATGTGTCACAAAATGTATCGATTGTAAGATTATTTCTGATTAAATGAACGCATTTTTGTTTCAAGTCGTCCTCCAGATAGCAATCGGCCAAATCCAACAAATCTATGGCCTCTTCAGCCCTAATGTCCACCGAATCCGTATAAATATATTTGAGAAAAGCGTAATATACGTTATACGAGTAATCTTTGATTATTATCTCATTTGAATCACTTTCAGACCAATTATTTTCTGAGGACAGCATTCTTTCGAAATATTTACAGCAGATTTTGATGAACCACTTTTGAACGAATATAACTCTTCCCTCAATTTTGAAGCGAAGATCACTATTTGTGGGGTCATTGAATGATTTGCTGAGGCTTTCGATCACACGATTGGTATTTGGTTTTTGTCGAAAATAAATTGGTTTATAAGTAATTTTGCGCTTCGAATGAACGGCGAAAATATCGTTAATTGCTTTGAAGGGCGTCTCTCGGGGACTGTTAATCATCTCTTCTGACACACTTTCCCCCCATACATAGCAGTAACCGGTTTGAGAGACGGCCGCCGATATATTTGACCAAAATTCTGAACCGATTTCCACAAACTTCTGAGTAGTGTTTACTTTGACCGCAATATTTGCCGATTCATTACTTCCGTCCCCGAGTTGTCCGCAATCATTGAATCCAAACGCATAGATGTCTCCATTTATTGATAATAAGAGGGAGTGATATAATCCGCAAACCATTTCTTTAATGGTTATGGATCTGAGATCTAATTTTGTCGGTTGGTTTTGATGGATGTTATTTCCAATTCCTAACAATTTTATAATTAATTTAATTTTTAGATTAAAATTTTAGATGATTTAAGTTAAATATAATATTAAATATTCTCTAATAATATGTTCTAGATAATATCTGTCGATTCAAATTTTCAAACTGAAAGTACAAATAATATATATATTGATTATTATGATTATAAATTAAAAGTAACAATTTTTTCAATTCCTTACCCAACTGTCCGAACGCATTGTTACCCCAACCATATACCTGTCCAGATTCTGTGAGCGCCAAAGAATGAGCACTTCCTGCACTGATGGAAGATATGAGTTGTCCATTAAAACCTGGAACTTTAGTTGGAGTCAACTGATTGTGGTTGGAAGCGATGCCGATCTGTCCGTAGTTGTTCCGTCCCCACGCAAATACTTCTCCCGATTGGCTCAATACTAAAGTATAATTAGCTCCACAACAGATCCGTACAATACGTTTTCCCGAAAGTATTGGTCGATAATTTTCAATTGTAGTTCCGTTACCCAACTGTCCGAACGAGTTATTACCCCACGAATAGATATCTCCGTTAGCTGTCAGAGCGATCACATGTTTATATCCGTAAGCGATGTCCACAACTTGTCTGAAGCATAACTCATTCACTTCTTGAGGTTCACTTACTTCTCTGTTGTGTCCTAAACCCAGACACCCATAACGGTTGGCCCCAAAGGCCAGCACTCTATCGTCTTCAGTGACCAAAAGTACTTCATTACCAGATTCTCCAAATATTGAACAAAACTTAATTTTGTTGACAATTTGTGGCTTTAATTTATGTAAAACCGACCAATTGGTGATATTTGAGGTCATTTTCATTAAGTTTAAGCCACAACTTTAAGAATTAAATAAAATAATCTAGTCACCTTTTACAACTTGTGAGAATTTCACAGAATAAATGAGACTTCAAAGGGAGTCAATAAATGTAAGCGTTTAGAGAGACTTCAAATTCTGAATGAACTTGAAGTTCAACTCTTTGTGAATAATCCGTTTATAAATAAAAAGTTTTATTTTTATTCATCTCTTCCTTCTTCTGCACTCAGTATTAGTGACGCCAAACCTGTATTTATTTTTGATCTCAAAAAAGAGTCCGCATTTAAATATAGTCGACATTTACTGAAGTCATTTGTTTTTCTTAAAATTAAATTAATTATAAAATATATTTCTATTAATATTTTTGACTCCAAACCAAATGAATATAATTTTTCCAAAGAAAACATATTTTCAGAAACCAACACAAATTTCAAATAATTTATTGTCAGATAATTTATTGTCTACTATAAACTTAGTCACTTTGAATAACGGGTCAATGGCTTCGAGTACACCATAAAAAACAGAACTTTTATAGAGAGATCATTCATAACAGAGTGATTGACCTTTCACTTTCAAATAATTAGAGAAGGATTCAATAAAACTTTTAATTTTTAATTTAATTAATAATAGAGAAACTTAACTTAATTTAATTTTGTTTGTTCAAAAAATGAACATGATTAAAAACAAAGAATTGTTTAAATCAAAATTTAAAATTTAATTTAAATGTTAGAAAAAGTTATTTGATTTTCGGGCGTCAGGTCTCAAAAGTTCAACGATTCAATAATTATTTGTGTGGGCTCACTATGATTATATAAATTGCAGCCTGTCCAATTTATGAGTTCATTTGTTCAAATAAAATGATGTCTTTAACTTTAGCTTATTTTTAGTTGAGACAAGCTAGTTTCTGCTATATTACTGCAATTCTGGTTTCTGTATTGAAATATAATTATGAAAGAATGAAATTTTTAAAATTTTGGCGAAAGAACAGTTTGGAAGGCATTTCGGAATTTGAGATTAAAATCAACAGAGAATTTATTTTAAATAATAATTATTATAAAATATAATCAATGGATATATAATTCTAATGATTTATTACTAATGAAAAATTGTTTTTCTCATTAGTCTTGTAAAGTCAGTTAAGAAAATCCCAGATTAACTCA
>JAQGCE010000839.1:0-10493 GCA_034699185.1 Eupelops torulosus | reverse complement strand
AAGAGGCCGTCCAATGGAGGGAACAAAATGTTAACTTATTTTGATTGATTCGATGACAAAATAGATATTTTAGTCATTTAATTCTCTTTCGTTTTTTTCGTTGTCACAAAACAATTCATTATTTCTTTTATTTTTTCGTTTAGTGTTTGGAGAGAAATAAATTATTTATAAATTTTATTTATCCCTTCAATCAATAGATATATCCATTAGTTTGAGCTTAAATTACAGACAATATCCTGAAATTGAATTAAAACAAAATCAAAAACAACGACAGTTTGAAAATCTATTTGATATTTAAATTGATTCATAAAATCTATTAAAATATTCAGTGAAATCTTGATTTTTATTGAAAGTGGATTTTGAAGGGAAATGAATAAAAAAGAAAATCCAATACTTAAATGCAAAGAAAAGTAATGTTGACTTAAAAATTGCATTCAATATACGGTTATGCAGTGGAAAGACATGCGAATTGTGTTTGTTATACAGAATCTAGTTTTGCGACAAATATTTTTGCCCTTAAATTGAATGCAAAGACGTCTGAAAACGAAGAGACTGTTTCTGAACAAAGAATTTCATTGAATAGAGAATCGTTTCAAACAAAATATAATATATAACCAGAAAAGAGGAAAAATAAGAAAATGAATAAATTCTTGAAAGAAAATCAATGCAACGAATATATAATACAAAATATCTATATTTTAAACTAAATTTTTTATAATTTGTTATTCATTTTGCATAAAATTTCTGGTTTTCAATTAAATTACTAAATATGAGATCAAAAGAGTCTCTGATATAAACACTAATATCATATCAAATATTATTTTTCTATTCGGTTAATGCGTTTGAAATAAATAATATATTTTTGGATTTTTCTTCAAAAAATGAAAAATCGATTCATTTATTACTCAATAACTAAATAATAGTATTTAATAATTACTTAACAAACATTAAGTATTAAATAATTTCTTTTTTTCATATTATAATAATAAATGTATTATTGAATAAGGATTTGGAAAATTCATGACCTGATTATGTTATCAATTATTAAATTATAGACTAGTATTTAAAAAGTGGAATAAATTGTAAATTTATTGAATGCCGTCGGAGCTTATTATTAGATTTTATTCATTTAATTGAATTAATTCATTGATGACTTTTATGCTTAAGGCCTTAAAAATATGAGTTTTCAATAAAACATTTCAAGTATACATAAATTGAAATTTTAAAAAAACAATAGGCTTTTTGTTTCTCAAACTTTTACTGCGATTCAAAAAAAAAATATATATAATAAGAAAGTAATATTTGAGTCGATTCTCAACCATAACATAAGTTTTTCTTAATAACGATAATAATAATAAAATATAGTCAAAGCGTAAACGAATAGAAAAATTAGTTTTTCCTCTCTCTGTGTGTTTCTTCTGGCAAATGGCTTATATAAGAAGGGAATCACGTATTTAACTTGTATTTTAACATTTTTACAGTGAGTATATTGGAGGAGAAGCACACTCTCAGCCACCAATCTATTGAACTCAGACTCAGTTTTTTCATAGGAGTCGGTTCTTTCACTCCGAAGATCATTAAACGCCGAAATTGAATAAAATAAAAACAACAGCAAAACAAATAAAATATTTATGCAAAAATTACCATGTTATCGCAACTTTATGACGACAAACCATCGCCACTATATTTAAGAGCATTAGTTGTCTTTTTGTGTCGAAGGAAGAGATGATTTGACGTCTTCTCGTAATAATGAAAAAGAAATTTATTGCCATTCATTCAGCAGATGATGTATTATATTCTTATCCCATATATTATTATCTTTATTAATGTCTTATCAAATAATTTGTCTTTCGTTAAGAAAAATATCTTTTTATGAAATTTAGTCTCAAATTTTTACAAAACAAAACAAAATATAAGGGGAGAGGGAGAGGGAGAGGGAGAGGGAGAGAGAGTAAGAGAAAGAAAGAGAGAGAGAGAGAGAGAGAGAGAGAGAGAGAACAATGTAAGCAAAATAGTTTATCGATTGGAAAATATATTCATATGAATACATAGAATAATAGATAAAATCAATTTTGATTTGTTTGGTTGTTATTGGTTTGAGTAAATAATTCTTTACTAGACTTAAATTTAATGTTTTTATAACAAAAAATGATTACAGATTCACATGAATTTGAATTTCTATACATTATTATCGATTCGTGTGTTTAGCAAAACATAAGTTCTTATTAATGACTGCGAGTTATCTGAAAAACAATTTTACGTAAATTTCTTTTTTAGCCAAAATGAGATTAACCGGAGTCTGAAATCAAAATAATTGATCGATTCATTGAATAATAAATTCAAATAAATAGATGCAATTTATTCTTTCATGTTTTGTATCAATCAAATTATGTTTTCGAGGCTTTTATTTTCTTATTTAATATCTTAAGTAAACTTAGTTTTAAACTAATTAATGATAACTAATATTATAATGAATTCATTGAAGCCTTTCGTGTTAAGTGTCAAAAGTTTAGAATTGATTTGAATTTAACATTAATTAAGAGTTTAATTGAAAAGATTTTCAAATTTCTAATTAATGACAAATAAAAAAATAAAGAGTTGACTGAATTTTTAAGAATTCCTTTTTTTAAATAATATATTCGATAATTAGTTTGAATTAATTACTTTTGAAATTTGAAAATTTATTATTAAAGTCGAGTTATATTTAACATAACATTTCAATTATATTTATTAATAGAAAAACAATTTAAGAGATGAATCGATATTTAAAAACAATTCAGTTGCAAATATTTAAGCAATTTTTTCATTGAACTCTCATTTACTGATTGAGTGCTTCATTCTATCGACTATTTCTACAAATAATCAAAGTTTTCGACAGATTTTATACATAACTTATATAATATAAGTTATGTAATAATTAATTAATTAATTAAATTTTAAATAAAATAACATTCTTTTCTATAAATATTTAAGCTTTTATGTTAAACTTTAATCAAGACATCTTTTATCTTAAGCATTGTATTTTCAAGAGATTACCTTGTTAATTATTTATAATTTTATGCCAAAATACTGAACCATCCATCAAATTATGCTAGTCATAGCCGGAATCTTGTAAATTTAATATTTTAAAAGTTCAAAAACATAATATAATGAGCAATCTAATGAATAAAATACTCTAATGAGCAAGAGCACTACTTTTCACAAACTAATTGTAACTTTAATTATAACAGAAATTAATTAAATTGAGCACAACTTCTAAATCTAAATATAAAATTTAGTTAATCTAAGGAATTAACTAATTTTTTAAAAATAAAACTAATTAAATTATTAAGATGATCTTTCACAATTTTATAAATTTATTGAATTTTGAACTTTTATTCAAATTATAAGACAAATGGTTCACTCTATCGGACAATAAATTAATACAAATAACATGTGATTTGTGTTTACATTTATTTGAAATTAAAACTTAAAATATCCAATTGTTTTAATAATTAAAGTTTTATCAAAACGTTTTTTGAAATAATGAGGGATTCCTTTAGTCATAGATTTTGTGATGATTTGACTGAAGTTGTCCTCAATTTTCTGCCGATTAAAGACAAATTGAAATTTAGTGGAGTTTCTCAACAGTTCCGAAGATGTCTTCGAGACGTTTGGTACAAACAGAGAGTTCTAGTTGTGAGCCATCAGAAGATAATGAATTGTCAATTTGATCAAAATAATTATCCAGATCTATTAATACATCCCTTGAATGGACACGAAGTGGACACTAAAATGTTGTCTAAAGTTTTGCAATTTTTTCCAAATATTAATGAAATCTACTTCGAAGACAATGACATCATTAATAATGAAGAGGTTTTTGAGATAATCACTAAATATTGTTCTCATTTAAAGTGTTTTCGTTGTGATTCTGAAGACTGTTCGGGAGAACAGATGATTCGTTTCGGCCAAAAGTTTGGTCAACAAATTGAAAGACTTGAGTTCAATGGCGGCGAAGATTTCATTTTATCTCTGATTGAATGTCCAAATCTTAAGTCGCTTTCAAATTACAATTTAGTGTTTTTGGTTGAAAATCAAAGAGTTTTGGTAAAGGATCTGAAGAAAGCCATAATTCATGCGATGGTTGTCAACAACGAAAGCGATTTATTTGATTTGTTTCTTAAGAATAATCCAAATTTGAATCATTTGGGACTCGATTTGCAGGGATTTGAGAGACATATCAATGGTTTGTTAGAAAAAGTGGTTACTTTACAGACAATAAAGAAGTTGGAGCTCAGAATAAACACTAAATTTGGTCGCCTTTTGACTGAAATCAATTTAAATCGGATTAAAAAATGCGAACAATTGACTCATTTGACTCTTGACTGCAATCTAATCGCTGACCACTTCTTCATTGGATTTGATTTAGTGTTCCCTTATTTAAAAAGTTTGGATTTAGAAGTTAGATATCAAATGACAGATCGAGCCCTGGAATCGATGTCAAAACTCAGACATTTGGAATCACTTTCACTGCGAGCTCTTAATTTTTGTTTCGATCCAAGAATTACTGATTCGGGACTTTTGGCTCTTATTAATGGCTGCAAACGTTTGCGAAGAATTCAATTCAATATTAAGACATTAATAACAGAAACCGCTCTCAATATCTGTCGTAAATCTAAAATTGATATCACATTAAATAAAGAGATCATATCCTGTGGACTAAGATTTGGAATCTCTTTATTTGAAGATTTTGGTTCGGATACCAGTTTTCATTCAAATCAATAATATTTTTGAGGTTTTTATTAGTTTTAAGTATTTATTTGCTTTCTTTGTAAATAATTATTTAATTTATATAATATTAAAAAACTTTAAAGTTTTATATAATATTCAAGTTTTTTCTAACTTTAAATTGTTTGGTATTTAACTAAAAATAAGCATGTTTAATTAAATTTAAATGAAAACATAGTGAAAACCATTAAAATAGTGATCGAAACTGTTTTAGGAGTGAAAGTATAACTATCACTGGTTGTTTCCTGAACAGTTATTACGGCTCCAGGTGAAATTGAAGTTAATGGCTTGACTTTAATGGATTCAGTTCTATCGAGTGTTGGAGTGTTTGTAACTAAAGGAGGGATAGGTTTGGGCGTCCAATCTATTGGTTTATCGCTTTCTATTATATTTTGTATCCAACCTACAAATGGTGAGACTCTCGCGAACACAATATAACCGGAATCACATACATTATGTTTGGGTCCATGGAATGAGGCAATACCTATAACAACAGCTCTATTACCATCAAACTGTACTAAAGCAGATCCTGAGTCGCCCTTTCATTGAAACAATGATTTGAATTTTTAAATAAATTGTTTTAATTATGTCTTACAAAACAAGTGATGTGTTTGTCTTCTTTGGCACAAATAGTCTCTTCGGGAAAATTGTAAAGCCTTTTGCATTCTTCAACCGATTCAATGAAATACTGAGCTTTCCTAAGAGTATAGGAAGGTTTCAAACCTTCTTTATCGACTTTACCGAAACCAGACATTAGTGTCGCCTCTTTTTGGTGGTTCATTATATTAAACTTCGGAACACAGATTCGATTTATACGATATTTATGTTTGTAAACGGACCGCTCAATTCTCTTCTTGACCCGAACCAATGCGATGTCAACATTTATCTCCATGTGGGTCATAAATGTAGCAACTTGGTGTGGGGGTGTCGTATAAGATTCGAACTGATATTTGGAACCGACATATACTTCTATATTTAAGACTTTCTTTAAGTAAAGGCCTCTGAAAACAATTAGAGATAATATATCTATTATTTTACAAATTGTGGTCTATTTTAAGAGCAATATATTACTGAAGACAATGTTTGGCAGTTATCAGCCAATAATCACTAATAATAGCCGCTCCACAGCTAAACACAGGAATTGGACGAATAATTTGACTAGATGGTTCGAAAGTAACAAATATAGCTGCCATCCAGGGAAACTCACCCAATTGGGCTTCAATCCCATCATGAATTCGAGATTGAGTTATATTTACTAATCCACAGGTATTGTCGCTGTCCCAAGAGTAGTTACCAACTTTACTATGAGTTGCTTTCTTAGAGTAATTCTGTGCAGTTGTCTCTGATTTACTCAAAGCTAAAGGCATTTGAAAATAAAATCAATTATTTTTTTACAAATAAGATATTGATTACCGATAAAGTGAATCAATGATTGGATCAGAATAATTATTTTATAGAAAATTTGAGACATTTTTCCAATCTTTAAGACATTTATTTATAGGAAAATATATGAAAACTGAATCATTCATTATATTTAAATCTAGAATAAAATGAATTTTTAATAACGCGATTAATTGTTTATTGAATTCTAATTCAATTATTTTTTAAAATGATTTGAAATCAATTTTGCTTTAAATCAATAATTAATTGAAGGAATGCTTTGTTTTATATAAATATTTAAAAAAAAGTTATAAAAGTTGACTAAATTTTGTTTAATTAAAAGAAAATAATTCAGTATTTTGTAATAAAATCATAATTTGGAGGGGGAGGCGGTATTTCTGGTGGCGATTCTGGTATTGAAACGCCTTCCGTATCGAGTAGTCGTATTTTTATATCCATTGACAATAGAGTTTCCAAGTCATTGGTGGCCTCTTTGCTGGTCATCTCCTGTCCCATAAGTGCGTTAATGCCGTCAATCCAATAATCAAATGTCTTTTCATTGGGAGCCACAAAATTTAGTGGTTGTTCCTGTTCTGCGTCCGGAATAAGAGAAAAGGCAGAAGAATATGTAGTCTTTTTCCTGTGATCTTTCATATGAGGACAGTCTTTGCCGATTACCAGTTGTTTGATATCAATGATTGCGAATTTGTTGGGTAACTCATCCACTGAAAGAACTCTGTTCTCATCGCAGTCCCCCCAACATAAGAACTTTTGATTAGTGGAGAGCCGACAGTACCAGAACTTGTCTTTAGTTCGCGCGCCTTAAGAGTCAAATAAAAGTTGAATTTTAAGACAAAACTGATATTTTGTGGCAAACCTTTGTTCGTGTATTTGTCAAAACGGGTTCCTTCCATCAAATACAAGAGTCTTTGCTGTTTAATCAGTTCTATGATCTCAGGCTTAACCATATCTCTAAGCTCTAGTATAGCGTATGCCTTATTCTCCCACTCTTCCCGACTATTCCTCTCTTTTTGCCAGAAAGAAGTGATCACAGAATAGGAAAGTTTAGCCAATTTTAACCTAAATTTGTCAAATGTTGCGGTCGACTCCGGATCAGAGAGGGCTCGAGTCAACTGTTGTCTCAAAACAGAAAACACTTTAACGAAGTCCTCAACCGTTGCTCTCATTTCTTTCCAGGTTTTATTGAGAAGAGTTACTGCAATGCAATAAAACTCTTCCAATGGATGGTCGTGGGTGAAAAACATTGGGTAGAAGTGCTTTCCCTCATCACTGGGAGGTTCACTGATTTTGAGAATTTCACACAAAAGACGCGTCAATTGTATTGAGGACCGAACTAAAGGACATTCGTGTTCGCGATCACTTCGGGAACAGTTTTCAAATACAAATTTTTGATAGGGATCGGTATAATTCCGGGCCATATATACCAATAGATCCAGTGATAGCACACCTGGACTTTCTGCAAAATCTTGAGCCGGGTCTTTAGTGTTTGTAAAACCCAATTTCTTGTAGTCGTCCTGATATCCGTCTCCCCTTAGAGATGAACTCAAAGAAGTGGTGACCAGACTTTTGGGGCTATTATTTGAATCGGAGTCGAAAGCAGTTTTACGTAACTCTTGAATACGTTCTTTGACTTCAATTTCATTACTTCCACCGACGGTTGTATTCATTCTCTCTTCGTGTAAATTGAAGAGTAATGTCTGCAAAACGTATAACTGATGCGTCATTTCTGAGCCCACATTAAATGTGGAACCACTGCTCTCTCCTGAGTTGAGCCGTGGATTCAATACAGCGGTCAGAATGACATTCCGGATACGCTTTGAGCTGAGAGTACAGGCCATGGCTTTACGTTTAGATAAATCAGATTTAGAGAAAAGTGCGTTAATTAATGCGATTGAGTTTTGCTGTATTTCCTGATTATATGAGTTCTGATTAACCAAATATATTAGGTTCGGAAGAGTGACCTCCGCTTCAACCAAAACATTGAATTTTGTGCTCGAAATCACTATTGATTCCAAAATGGCCAACGAATGGATCAGAACCTTGTGATCACCGGTAGACAAATTGGCAGAATTAACTTGATGAGCTATTTTGCCAATAAATTTGGGTTCCATATTATCCCAGGATATTATACCATGGTTCATTAGCTCAACGAAACTCTCGAGTGCATAGCCTAAGCCATCGGCGTTCGTTATCTCGTCTTTTTCAATGGCGTCGACTATAAACTGTAGGCCCTGTTTATTGATGAACTCGAGAGCAAAGGTATAGTCTGTCGACAGTTTCACCAGTCGTTCAAATGTAGTGAATCTGGACTCTGATGTCCCGAACTGAAGCTTTTCCAGAATGTCCTGTGCTTTTCGCGATGGAGAATGAGTTAAACGTAAAACCGAACCGTTTTTGATTTCATTTCTATTTTTTTCGGTGATATAAGCATTTGTCGAATCATTGAATTGAAGCGAATACTGTTCGCAATCAGTTATACCCCAAGCGGTACACAAATCGGCGATAATCAGCAAAAGTGTCCGATTTTGGTCGAACTCAATCAGTTGTGCGTTCATTTGTTTCGGCACATAATTCGGATGACTTGAGTCCATTTCGACCGCAATTTTAACGATATGTCCATCTTTTGCAGCCGGCATTTTCAAGCCTCTATTGGGTCGACGGATGTGTCGGACAATAAATTATCGGCGAATAACCTATGAATTCAATTCTCTTTTAAAATCAAATTTAAATAATTCATTATTTCGATTGAATTATTCAATTAAAACATTATTTACTAATAATTAAAGAAAATTAATGAAAAACTGACCCAAATTTAAATGATTTTCGTATTATTTGTCAATAAATACAAAATTAAATACAAAATCACAAACAAAACAAATGCAATGTTTATGCAGAGGAAACGCCTTCTGTTCCCTTCCCTACCAGTGCTATAGTGTTGATAAGAGTCTGGAGAGTCAACTATTCCGACAAACAATTTGAACCTAATTTTAATTTATTAGAAATTAAAACAATTTATTGATTTTTAAAAATATTATTCAATTGCATAAAAATTAGACAAAAATAAATATTTTATGAAAATTATATAAATTTATTGATTTTGAGTCTGTTTTGGAATCACTTTCTCTTTTTGAACACTTCTTTGTTGTTATTCTTCTTCTTGGGTTCGATGTAGACATTCGTTAATCCAATAAAAGCACTCATTTTTCTATTGTTTAAATAAATTGTAAATTTTGTTAAATTTAAGGGAAATTAATGTCAAAACTAGTCTTACTGTCTGAGGAGGAATGAAAAGACAGTCGGCTCTAAAATATAATTAATTATTGAGAACCAAATGGATGCGAAGGCCATCCCGACTGCTATTCCAACCAAACATTGAGACCAATAGTGATATAATAAATAGATTCTAAAATTAATGGGAAATTAAATCAAATTCTATAAAAATAAATAAATTGATCCGATTTGAAGGCAAACCTCGAATATATTACTGTCGACGACATCATAATTATTAGAGACATTAAAACAGTTTTGAAATAAATTGACTTTCGTTTGAGTCTAAAGATGAAGAATAAAAGACAATAGAAAGCGAAGAATGTCATGAATTGTGAGTGTTGTGAAGGCATTCCGTAGGACCGGTTCGAGTGATATTTGGCGCCTACTATTTGTGTTGGCCTCGGCTGACGGAACAACCGTTTGAGTACAAGACAGAGGCCTTCATTTAGAATTTGGCCGACGAAGAAGAATATCTTTGAATAATAAAAGGGAAAAACCATTCAATAAGTCTTTCAATAAGTAATCAGGAAATTGATGAACACTTACAACATGAATGTCGCGAACAAAGAGTATTAATGTTATGAATGCGACCACAATTGCAAATGGAGTCAATGATAATAGAGCTAAGATTTGGCCCAATATGTCACCTGAAGAAGTCAACAATTGCTTGTTTAAAATTATTCATTTCAAATAACTGTTAATTTTTGCTTTAAACAAACCTTTTAGATATAAGACATGAGTTAATGAGAGTGGTATCCATTCTTCTTCTTGAGTGGATGTGTCCATAAAAGCGGTAATTCGAGTTTTATTTAACAGCAAAACAATGTTTACGTAAACATAAGACAGAAGTGCATTGAAATCACGTGACGTTTATACAGGTATTCAGTTACCGATTAATGCACACAAATATCAGGTTTGGTTTTATTTGAGATTATTCAGGTGTTTTGCCTTGATAATAATCTAATTTTTTTTTAAATATTTAAATAAATGTAGTTTTATTCAAAATTTCAAATAATTTGGACATTTCTTTCTCCAAATTATATATTATTTTTAGT
>JAQGCE010000838.1:0-10495 GCA_034699185.1 Eupelops torulosus | reverse complement strand
ATAATTTCTATTTTCAATTCAAATTATGGCATATTTTATATGCATTCCAAACATTTATTATTATTATTCGCAAAACATTTCATTTTTATAATATATTTAAAATTCTATTCAATTAAAAATAGATTTATTTTTATTCTCTTATAATATATTAAAAAAGTCGGCGAATATCGGCTTCAAATAAATACTATAATTTCAACAAAAAAAAGGTTATTCTCCAAGAAATTGATTGCCTTTCATAATATCCGACACATTTTTTTGCTCTCTTCTAAACAAATAATAGCAAAAACTGATTAATAAATGAAAAGATTTTTTTTGTTGAAATCAAATATAAAAACAATTTTCATTAAAATACGAATTGAAAAATGATTGATAGACTCAAGTATTTGATTGATATTAATATTGTTTTCAATTTTAATTATATTATTCTTATAATTAATTTCATTAAATGAATTGTTAATCGATTGAGTATTGAGAGCAGTGATAGCCAAGCTCGAAGATTTTAGATTGGACTCTACCAATTTTCCCTGTTTCAATTTCATGTATACAAAAATCATCATACCTTTATATATTTATTGTGCATGTTAAATTTTATCGAAGTTTGATGAAATTGTTTGGAAACTTTCGACCAAGGGGTTGGATATTTTGTCTGTCCTAACTTGGCCACCCCATATTTTAAGCAATCCAAAAAATATCCCGAATTAATATATAAATTGTTGGGATTCGGTTGAGCTCTAAAAATACCAGAAATTGTTTGCTTAATAACTATTTGACGAAAACACACGAATCGGTTTATCAGTAATTTTTGTTTATCTGTTGATACCGATGAAGAATCTCTTCGATCAGATCTAATCATTTTGAGACAAATTAATGTAAATCAAGATTTGCCTCAAGTATTGAAGCGTAAGATTTGTGCGAAAATATTTTGCCCCAAAAAATGTGCTTATCTTCGAAAACAACACAAAATTTATTCCTATCATTGAATGCCTTTAATTATATTATAAAAGATTAAAAAACTGTTTAAAGTCTTAATTTCTGTTTAATACTAATTTATGTAAAGAAAAGTAATTAAGATTTTTATTTTAAATTAGAAGTAATCACTTAATTCTGACTATAATTTATGAAATTTTATAGACTTTAATAATATTGTATTGAATTCAGTCAAACATTACCTCCAATTCACTCAATAATCATATCTTAAGGGTTGAGTAGATTTGGAAACCCCACTAAAAGCCTCCCATAAATGGCTAAAAAAGTTTGTCAATAAGAGATCAAAAGCTATGATAAGAAATAGGAAGTAATGGAAGAGCGAAGAAAGAACTTCACGAATGGCCGCAAAGAATAAACAATTTCTTTACTCATTTTAATCACTCATATATTGATCACTGATATTAACAAAACCAAAAACCGTTTATTAAAACATTATTACCTAAACTACCGCTGGTTTACATCCAATTTACTATTTATTTGCAACAAAATTAACACAAAAATAAATTTTATCCGTCAATAGAGTCGATTATTTTATGTGAGAAACAAGTCTTAATAGAATCGGATCCAAAATATTGAACAATTCGTTGACTTTAGTCTTCAATCTTATGATTAATTAGTTTTAAAACTCCATTACTTTTCTTCTGTGAGTGCTCTGAATCTCATTGAATGATAAATTATTTTTAATATATCTTTTTGGGGAACAACATATTAACTATCACATTTGCAATTTTATGCTTGCTTAAGCTGTAAGCTTCAATAAGGATCGCCCCTCTCTTATGGATTGCTGGGAATTTTTTTAGAGAGTGACAATCATTTGTCTTAAATGCAAATTAATTTCAATGAAATGTCGTGTTTAATGTACATAGATCACTTCTTAATTAATCTAGTTGACTTGTTTAAATTAGCTTGCTAATTGGCTTTTCACCACATTGAATAGAATGGCGACACAGCACTACACATATCAGCTGCTATGGGACGCAAAAAGTTGACCAGAATACTGTTGGAGGCCGGATCTAACCCTACCATTCAAAATAAGGTAAACAACCCCTCAGAATGTCTTCACTCTTAAATTGGATTATTTTGATAGTTGTTTGACTTTAATCGATAGCTTTTGTATGGAAACACATTTCAATGCTTTTAATGTTGAGCTCAAAAAACTAATCGATTAACGCATTCAATACATTAATTTGAAAGCATTTTTTTAATTGAAAATCTCATTAAATGGCAGGTCTTCTGAGTGATTGATTCAGTGGTTCATTAAATGAACAATCAATTTATCAATGAATAAATTCAAGAAAAAATTGAAAAATTGTTTGAAAATTATTTCTTTAAGAATTTCCGTTTTTGCTTTTCCTGTCAAATATTTCCTATAATTAGTTGATTACTCAATTCAATGCTCATCCATGAGCAGACAATCTTTAAATCTGAGCTCAGCTTCATTTGTAGGCCTGATATTACACTAAAGACAATGTTTTTTTAAGAAGCAATTAATTCCTTTGTCTTCAAGTCTAAAATGAGTGATAACTGATTGCAAGTCATATAAAAATAATTTATAACAAAAAAATAAAATAATTAATAACTCGATGTTAATGAGAATAATATACTTATTATATAATTGTAGGGAAGATATGTTGAGATTCCTGAGAAAACAGACACTAATATTCTCTCACATAACCACTCATTTGACTCAAGTTTCAAATTGCGCTCAAAATATAAAACTAATTTATAATTAATTATTGTCTGACCTCTAAACTCAAAACTGTATCTTCCCTTTGAATGTTGTAGCAAGGTGAAACTGCGATGAGTATATGCATTCGCAAGAACTATACTGATGTCCAGGAGATAATTGCTAACCCGCCGCCCCTCAGATCGCCAGCAGTTCCGCAATCGAAGCCTTCGGAGGCCATCAAAACGACTACAAAACGCGAAAAAGAGAGTTCTCAGGGAAGTAAAGATAGCAGTGAGAAGAGACGACAGGATAGGTTTAAGAAGACCCGTTCCGGCTCTAGTCGATCGGTTCACTTCTCACCCGATGGCCAAAAATCGAAGCTCAAGAGTAACAGCAAAAAACTATTGAGCGGTTCCTTTGATTGGAGTCCTTATGGATGTCATATGCATCCAGACGTCAATGAATTTCCGAAACCAAAATTGGATTCACTTCCAGACGACCCGTTGACCAAAGGAGAGCAGTATTTCATAGATTTGGCCGGAAATATACGCAAAGGGCCGGTAGGTTTCGCTAACAAATGTTTTTGTCGGCCACTCATACATAATGTGGAGAAGAAGATGGAAAAAGATAAACAAGAGTTGATAGAACACATTGACTTCGCCCACGAAAACCTCACCGAAAAGATCTGTTCATTAGAGAAGAAGACACACAACCAATTGGTGTCACTCAATGAAGCCGTCACTCAGAAGTTGGCCACAGAAAGACTTGAATGCAATGAACGCGTCCAGAGATGTGCTCTTAAAGAGCGAATAGAAGTCCAACGCCGACAGAAGCTTCAAATCGATGTCCTTAAGGGTGAAGTAAAGACATGGATCAGCTCCAAGCTTGAAGGTCATCGACGTAGTTGTAGTGACCAATTGGATCAGCTCAGGAGCAATGAGCCGAATGAGAACAAGAATAGAAAGTCATATCCAAATCAAATGCATAGCAATCCTTATTATTATCATCAAAACTATCGACAGTCCTATCCATTGGAGAGGACGACAAGTCATGTAAACGTACCTTCAGTTGTGTATCACTCCCAGCAACCAATGTCTGATCAACTGATCAGTCGACCAAAGAGTAGTGAAGAAGTGCTGAACAATAGTGTGAATGATAGTCAACAGAGGAAACACATAAAACCCATTTCGAGATCCAAATCAGACATGTATTTGACGGGTAGTTTAGATACCGGTAGTGAAGACGAAGATGATGATGAAGAGGAAGAGGTCAGGGATGAGATTAGTGCTCCTAAAAATGAAGCGATTGATGATTCTGTTCGCAAAACTGTGCCAAATGTCGACACTAGTGTTGAGGCCATCAATAGTAATACAAACAGAAGACAACCTGTTTATGGCTCAGAAGCAGACAATTCAGCGCAAGATTTCCAAAGATTAGGGGCCCGGCCTAAGGAGCCGCTCAGAATCCGGACAAGTAATGACACTATAAATGAGGTCAACATTATATCAGATCAAAACAGCGGAAGTTCATTGGAAATGAGCGCTCATCACAACAATAATCCTATTATTAATGGCAGTAATAATATTAATAACAGAAGTTATCCACAATTCAGAGCAACAAATCAAGAATCAGATCAAATCAGTGCAGATATTAATTTGTCAGCTGATCTGATGAAGACTTTGCGCTGTAACGGATCTATAGCCAATGGCTGTCCTCAAACAAACAGTGCTGATCCATCCGCAGACTCTCCATTCAATGATTCGGGTTATCGGACAAAGTTTTCGCCGTCGCCGAGAGAGGTATCACTACTAACGACAGCCACCACTAACCAAACAGCACATCCACACAATTGTCACACATCTAATCCATCAAACTATGCACAGAACTGCCATAAGACCAATTATCAAATACCGCACCAAAATCCATATCCATCTCAGTGTCAGACATCTCATTACGGGGCTTTCGACCCACCCATAGGACTGCCGACAAAACCCCAGCAAATGCGCAAGATCACATTCATCCCAAACAACCGTCCATATAATGGACCCAATTCTAGTTTGGTTTGAAACCCAAACCCAAACCAAAACCCAAATTTTCATTTAAGAGAATTTAAGACAAATGTAAAAAATGTAAAAAATGTGTTTTTATTATAAAATTCTTTATAATTATAAAAATACATTATAATATATATTATAAAAGAATATATTAATTATTTTATATCAAAAATATAATAATAAAGTTCTTATATTTGGATTAAAAACCGTTTAAAACAAAACCAAATAATAAAATTCATTCAAACAATTAGTAAATACGTCCAAAAAGACCTAAAATACTGAAAAATTCAAAGATTAAGGAAATCCTAACAAGAAACAAAGAGTTTCCCAAAACTATTGTCCTAAAAACAAAAACAATTCCAACGAAAACATAATTTATATCTTAAGTTATAATACTTTGATTGCAAATTGATTTCATAGCTTCTGGAGAAGAAGGGCTGACGCACCTCCACCTCCATTGCAAATACCGGCCAACCCATACTCATTGGGTTTGAGATTAACTGCTAAATGATTGACAATACGAGCACCGGAACAGCTGTTCGAATAAATCAGAGAATAAATCATATTTTTATATATAATGAAAATAATTATATAATCAATTCATACCCTAAGGGATGGCCTAAACTGACAGCACCGCCATTAGGGTTAACATTAGCCGAGTCTAAGTCCAGGTGTTTGATGTTGGCTAAGGAAACAGCACTAAACGCTTCGTTGAACTCCCAGTGCGCGATCTGTGACTTCTGAATACCGCTCTTCTCTAATACCTAATGAATGGCTGTTTTGTTAGCGATATTTCTCACAATTATTTACATTAAATATATTATAAAATAATTATTTTCACTGATTATATCACTAATTATTTTTCCAGAACTTAATTACCATTCAATCTATTGTTTAACTCTGAGATTGAATGAACTCAACCGTCTGGGAAAGGGTTTAGAAATACAGGTTTTTTTCTCAATAAATCAGCAAAATTTTAGACAAAATTAAATCCAAGGAATACCTTTGGGACAGCATATGCCGGTGCGATTCCAAAATCTATGGGCTCTACAGCCGCGTCGGCGAAGGCAATAATTTTGGCCAATGGTTTGGCACCGAATTTTTGGACGGCTTTGGCAGACATGAGTACAGCGGCGGCCGCGCCGTCGTTCAAACTGCTTGCGTTGGCGGCTGTGATAGTCCCGCCCTCTCTCTTAAACACTGTGTTGAGTGTCGACATACGATCGAAGTTTACTTTTCGAAACTCTTCGTCTTCGAGAACAGTGACATCAGGTTTGCCTCTCTTTCCAGGAATAACGACCGGAACTATCTCTTCCTTAAAAACGCCGGCGGCGTTGGCTTTTGCAGTGCGTTTGTAGCTCTCAATTGCAAACTGGTCCTGTGCTTCACGGGTCAGACCATATTTTTGGGCCAAGTTCTCAGTGCAGAGACCCATATGTGTCTTATTGTAGACATCAGTCAAACCGTCCAAAACAATACCATCACTTAAAGTGATGCCTCCATAAGGGGTTTCACCTCTTGTCTGATAGTATGGAACATTGGACATGGATTCCATTCCTCCGGCTACCATCACATCGTTTTCACCCAACTGTATAGACTGTGCCGAAAGCATAATAGACTTCATACCGGAAGCACAGACTTTGTTAACTGTAGTGCACGGAGTGGTCACCGAAATACCTCCGTTGAGGGCTGCCTGTCGAGCAGGTGCCTGACCCACACCTGCCTGTAATACGTTTCCAAAGTATACTTCGTCGACATCTGTCCCCTTAATGCCAGCCCTTTCGAGGGCTGCCTTTATTGCAATAGAACCCAATTGTGTTGCACTCAGTGCCGAAAGTGATCCCCGAAAGGAGCCGATCGGAGTTCGCGCCACCGATACTATGAATACTTCCTAAAAATAGAGACAAACGTAGCTATAAATGAATGGATGAGTCAATTGATTCATACCTTAATTGAAGACATGATGTCTTTAGTTGAGATTCAGCTCAAAATTAAAATTTAATTTTAAAAACTAAATGTGTTTTTAAATGAAATAAATTAATAGTTAAGTAATTAAAAGGTTTGCCTCAAAAACCCTCTTTTAGAGGAAGTTTTGTATTAAAATTGAGCTTAAATTTCACATTTAATATGATATTCTTGAGATCTCTTCAATTAATAGGAAGTTATGACTTGTTTTTAACATTATTTTTATGTTTCTTCAGAAGGATTTGTTGGCATTGAATTAATTACAGTATATACTCGATATTATTACGTCATGCCTTGCTTAATTATTTAATCAAGATTAGATTTGGTCAGAATTGAATATTTTTATCTATTTGAATATGAAATGAATTAAATTAATGTTAATTAAATTATTAAATTCAATATTTTCCGCCTGCAATTTGATATTTCATGACTCAGAGTTGATTGTATTAATTGCATTATGAAGAGGAAACAACCTGGATATTTTTAGATTCTCATTGTTCTCTCAATGGAAATTAGGCTTTCAATGAACACAATAGAATTGCTGATTTTTCCTTGATTATAAGCTGGAAATTTTTGAATTATAATCAATTATTACAATTATTTCCGACTAATTTCAAGTTCAAAACCGGTCTTTTGAACCACTTATTACATTTGTTCACAAACTTTGTTACAGTTAATGATTCTGTGACTTAGTTTATGCTTATTTTTTGCGTAACTTCTCTCTCCCTTTAATTTAACGTTTTATGTGAAACTAATTTTCAGTTATAAAGTAGGTTTTAGCACTATTTTAGATAACATTTTGACACTGGTTTTAAACGAAATCTAATATAATAAAAGAATCCAAATTTTAATATGAGGATGTTCAAAACAAACTAGATACTTTATTATCTGGAGCAATAAAACAGGAAATTTAACCGTTCTAATTATTGAATTAAATTTTAGCATCGTTTAATTAAATTATTCAAAGAACAACTTTAGACCGAACAAAGAAAAAAGAAACCAGAAACAAATTAAATATTATTGATTAATAGCACAGAATTTAATTTGTTTTCAATTTTCATTCAAATATTCATTGAAAAAGAAAAGAGTGAAGAGAATTAAAAGAGAATTGAAAGAAACTGCCTATTTTAACCTTGTTAATTTAATAATAATTGGTCAGATGTGCTAGATAATTAAATTAAATCACATGTTTAATTGAGCGAAAAGGGGGCCAAACACTAAAAGAAATGACATTAGTTATAATAAATTTGTAGATAATTACTATACGAATGACACAACTTTTATCTACAAACAAATCCAATTCAAATGTAATGCAATGTTGACGTAAATAAACACTTGAAATGAACTTTAAATTGAATGACAAATGAAAATAACAAATAAATAATTCAATTGATATTTGAATTGTGTTTTCAATGAAAAAAATAGACTTTAAGTGAAACTTTAATCCACTGATTGTCAGTATTTCCTAATCATAAGCTATTGAAATAAATTTTAGTTAAGATTATATAACAATTTTAAGTATTAAAAACAGTTTTGTCTTTAAATAATCAAAAATTTCTTCTTTAAAATCGTGTTTTATTTTTAGGGATTTTTTTTTTCTTTAATTATTTATATTTTAGATTTGTTTACAACTTTTGAAACTGTTTTTTAAGTTTTGTTTTTATAGTTTTGTTTTGAGTGAAAACTGGGATTGTTTTCAATTTTTATTGTAAAAGTGTTTTTCACAGTTTATATTAATGTTCTTGGTTCATTTTTGACTTTAACAAGTCCAATTTTTTGAGCACCTCTTTGGCCAACAGTACCATCACTTGAGTTATGGCTCATTTGATGGTCAATTGTATGATATTTTCTGCTTAACTGATCGATGCAAAAGTCAAACCACAATATATTTGTGGACAGAATAGGAGGAAAGCCTTTAATGATTTTTGTGGAGAAAAATCGATATTAATTAGTGAAACAACTGATGAGTGAATGAAAAACGACTCAAACTCTCTGTTAATCTCTTATATTACTCACTCCTCACCGGTTTTGACCACAAAATCCATTTATCAAACAATTAATTGACAGAAGAGATGACAGAATTAATGCCAAAACATATGCTTTTATACTAATATTGAAAAACTATTAGAAATTATTATCCAATTATTTGTTGACAACAATTGTGTTCATTCGAAGATAATGTCATCCATTCCTGAGATAAGAGAATATTCCTCTGATTCTGGAGAACAGAAATAATTGTCAACAAATATATTGTTTGGAATAATTTTGTCATAAGTTTTCATTTGATAAAAATAATGGAGAAACACATCCTTAAGACGAAAGAAGATAATCGATAAGTGAAGAGCAGTTATCTTCAGTTTTCATTTCACACTTTCGACGACACAAGACTTGAATCAAAGGCTTTCCAACAATTATTTGAGAAGTGATACCATTTAATGTCATATGCATTGGACGGCCACTCATACAGAATCACACCTATGATGACAATACCGATGGCAGAGCTTGAGATCGATGACGTAGCTTTCTTGACCTCAACCGACAGCAACGGTCACGACAGCAAACCTTCGTCGAGATGTGGCCGAATGTATCGATCGAAGAGTCAGAGCACTCATCAGGTGTTGAATTGGCGTAAAAGCAATGTTTTGACTCTTGGCTTATGTTCACTACTGGTTCTGATAATCATTGCCTTAATTATAGCCTTTTTTCCATATCATAATCAATGCATTTCCGGCCATTCTGAGCCTCCACTCTTTTCGCAGTCCAATAAGAGCGCAGGCGATGGCCTTCTCGTAGCTAACAGTCCATTAAAGCTAATGTCCACAACGGGTGAACCGTTTCCATGGGCTGACATACGTTTACCGACATTTATTGTTCCGAATCAGTACGTGCTGTATATGAGTCCCGATATGAACACGTTTTACAACACCGGAAGTGTTGCCATTATATTGACAGTCACTGAAAAGACCAACTTTTTAGTGATTCACATAAAAAAGCTAAACATAACTGAAATAATTATGACGGAAGTGCCCACCGGTGCCAACATCTCAGTGGACAAACAGTTGGAATGCATTCAAAATGAGCAGCTGTTCATCAAATTCAACGACTATTTGCTTCCGAACCGTAACTATAGCTTAAGAATAAGTTTTGAGCGACAATTAGAGGAACAATTGGAAGGATTTTATGTCAGTTCCTATTTTGATAGCAGAACCAGTGATAAAAAGTATTTATTGACCACTCATTTCGAACCGACTGCCGCCCGATCAGCGTTTCCTTGTTTTGATGAGCCGGCCCTCAAAGGTATATCCATTCAAATGAATTTAATGTATAATTAATTTCTTAATCGATCGAAAGCTTCGTTTTCGATGAATTTGGTCCACGAGAAGAGATTCGCCGCGTTTTTCAATTCAGAGAAACGTAGCACTGAATTAGTGGTCGACAGAGACGGACACATAATGTCTGTTTTCGAGCCAACTGTTCCGATGTCCACATATTTGGTGGCGTTTATTGTCGGCGACTTTAATATTCACACCACTCAGACTAAAGAGGGAATTAACATCAGGGCTGTGGTGCCCGGAGAACAGGACTCGCAGTCGAGTTATGCCCTAAAATCTGCCGCTTCTATACTCAGCTATTTTCAAGAGTTTTTTAACGTCACGTATCCGTTGACTAAATTGGATTTAGTGGCTGTGCCTGATTTTGCTGCCGGTGCTATGGAAAACTGGGGACTCATCACATTTAGGACGACCATGTTCTTGTATAATGATAACGAGTCCAGTAGCGAAGCACAGGAACAGGTGGCTATTGTTGTCGGTCAGCCATA